>OZ007581.1:34267178-34274678 GCA_963931925.1 Onchidella celtica
GATAGATAGATAGATAGATAGATAGATAGATAGATAGATAGATAGATAGATAGATAGATAGATAGCTAGAAAGATAGAGAGATAGATCGATAGATAAAGTATTCTGATTTGGATGAACTGATTATAGAGAGGCAAAGAGAGAGAGAAAGAGAGAGAGAGAGGAGTGGGCGCTGAGGAGAGAAGGAAATAAAGAGAAAGAGAGAGATTAAACGAGACGGCGAGTGAGAGATAAACAGAGAATGATGAGTAATGGAGTAGGTGAGAAGGAGAAACTGAGAGATAGGGAGAAAGAGATAGATAGATAGATAGATAGATAGATAGATAGATAGATAGATAGATAGATAGATAGATAGATAGATAGATAGAGAGAGAGAGAGAGAGAGCGAGTCAGACAGAGAGAGAGAGAGAGATATGGGAAATGAATCATATTTAGCCTGTTCCCTATCACTTGATTGTCTGACGCCTACATACACAGCAGCGTTCTACATCAGATTCATTATACTGAAAATGTCTCGTTTGGCAATTAAAGTTAATTGTCAGCTATGGCTCAATGTAACACATTTTGTTGAGAAGAAAGACAAAATTATGGGCCTGTCTCTCGTGATTTTAAGTACAGTTGTTAAGTGCCTGGAGGCTTGAGTCGAGTGGGGTTGGCAAGGAAACTGCAGTTGCCCTGTAAGGCGAAAGGTCCAGGCATGGTCAGTCGAGTTGTCCTAATTAATTTGGACTTGGGGAAGATCAATGCATGGGAAGATAATCCATGGCTGGGCGAAAGTTCACATTTGGTGACCTCTGTTTCTCTCCGTCTCTTTCTCTCTCTCTCTCGATCTCTTTATGTCTGTCACTCTCACCCTCTATTTTAGGATCTCTCCACCTCTGTCTCTCTCTCTCTCCCTCCTTTTTTCTTTGAAAAAGTCAGTCTGCCTCTCTCTCTCTCTCTCTCTCTCTCTCTCTCTCTCTCTCTCTCTCTCTCTCTCTCTCTCTCTCTCTCTCAGTTTCCCTCCTGACAGTCCCCTTCCCTCGGCCTCCCCATTCTCTCTCTCTCTCTCTCTCTCTCTCTTTCTGCCACACACCTATTCTCGGTCTCTCTCAGTTTCTCTCTCTCTCTATCTTCCTCCCTCCTTCGGTCACTCAAAGTCTCCCTTTATAGGCCTCTTCCTCCCTCACTCACTTCTCCCTCCCCCTTCCTCCTCCTCCTCCCTCTCTCTCTCGCTCTGTCTGTCATTCTCTCTCAGTTTCTCTTACCCTCTCTCTCTCTCTCTCTCCTTCCCCCTTTTCTGTCTTTCAAAAGTCTTTGTCTACCTCCCTCCCTGACATTCCCTCTCTCCCTCTCTCTTCCTCCATCCCTCTCTCTTTCTCACTCACTCCCCCGCCTTGTCATTCGCCGTTGGCCGGAAAAGAATTGCCTTTATAAGTCTCCCTGTATTCATCAATATTTTGCTGTCAGCGTTTATTAATTTTTATGTACATACTACAGAATACCCATTGCCTTCCTGTATTAATGTCACTGTAATTAAGCACTGAAGAAGTAACTAACAAGTCCATTATTTTTCTCTAAGTAACCGTAAATTAAATGCTTTGTGAAATATAGATAAAGAATTGATTAGGCCTGGGGATGTAACGAGAAACAAATATTATTGTTTGTACTCAACAAACAGCGATTCAGTTCTTAGTAAACAACTGGGAATTACGCGAGTAGGAAATTGCAAGCCAATCAGTACAGTAATAAGGTGGAGGAGAGGGTGGTCATTGTTTAAACAATGCATTATACTTTCACATTGCACAATAACTCAGAACATAAAGGGGGCGAGGTTATATATAAATATTTAAGATGTAACACTATGTTTTCATATGTTTTGTTACTTTTCTTCATTCGTATTTTCTTCTCTCTGTTTTATATTGCTTTTCTCTCGGAGCGAATGATGAGGAAAATTTCAGATTGTTGGGCAACATCCTTTATTAAACCACAGTCTCCTTGTCATTCACACTGGGATGAGTCATTGTTTGTCTTCATATCTCCACTGTCTCTCCCTGTTTCTCTGTCTTTCTCGCTTTTCCTTTTTTTTTCTTTCTCTCTCTATCTTTCTACCTCTCTTTCTTTCATGCTTTCCCTCTGTCTTTCTTCTCTCTCCCTCTCGTTCACTCAGTCTCAGCTTTAAATTTCTCTTCACCCCCCCCCCCCCTCCCTCCTACACACACTGCCTCCCTGTCATCCGGCTCGAATTAGTCATTATTTGTCTTTATACCTTCTCTCTCTCTGTCTTTCTCTCTCACGTTATCTCATTCTTTTCTTCCATTCTTGCTCTCTTTGTCTTTCCCTCTTTCTTTCTCCCTCCTTCTTTCTCTCAGTCTCTCTCTCTCTCTCTTTCTTCTGACCTCTCTCTTTCTCTCTCGCTCTCATTCATTTAGTCTCATCTTTAATTACTGCCCCCCCCCCTCTCCCGCCCCTTTCTTCCACCCTCCCACTTTGAGACACTCAAGTCCATTAACAGCCCTCGCTAATAGCCTCGAGAGAGATACCGCTTTCCCACCCCCCATCCAATCCTTTCTGTTTTCTAGCCAGACCAAGGAAAGAAAGTAAACAGCCACAACTACCAATTTGTCGTTAGCGGTTTCTGGTCTGAAAAGCGAATTATCGGAAACAGTGACAATGTCAAATTGGAACCGCGGAGACAATTCTCTCGGAAATTCCGAAAATCCGGTAGGGAGACATGATTAAAGAATGCGTTTCTGCCCCACATCCCCATTTCCCCAGTCTAAATGAAATTGGAATGTCAAAGAAAGAAAATGCAATCAATAAAGAATTATAGAAAGTTATAGACGTTCAGATTCAGCCATTATCTTCATCATATTCGTCAGAGAAAATGAGTTTTAAGCCCTCCTCCGTTTTATCCCTCATTTTGGCCCTCCTGTATTTCCCAGATTTGTTCATTAAAGGTGCAAATAAAATTATAATACATTTCTGTGTCTCTCCCTTGTTCTGTCTGTCTGTCTGTGTCTTTCTGTGTCTTCCCCCCCCTTCTCTTTCTCTGTGTCTCTCTCTCTGTGTCTCTGTCTCTCACTTTCTGTGCCTCTGCCGCTGCCCCCTTCTCTCTGTCTGCCTGCCTCTCTCTTTGTCTCTGTCTCCCTGTGCCTCTCTGTCTCTGTCTCTCTTTCTCTTTATCTCGCCATCTTCTCTCTCTCTCTCTCTCTCTCTCTCTCTCTCTCTCTCTCTCTCTCTCCCTCTCTCTCTCTCTCTCTCTCTCTCTCTCTCTCTCTCTCTCTCTCTCTCTCTCTCTCTCTCTCTCTCTCTCTCTCTCTCTCCCTGTCTCTGTCTCCAGAAACAGAAAAGTGGTCTGTTGGTCCATAAGGTCAGTCCACTTTTTGTTTTGCTTCTTTTTGACGACACAATCCCATTCCAGTCATATATTTTTTCACTATTTACCACATTTTTGTTGATTGAAAAAAATGGAAATAAAATTTATAAAGTACCTAAAAAGTAGAAATTAACAATATCCAGTGTACGAGTTTTTATCCAGATAATAGCCGAGCAAAAGGACGAGGTCAGATTTTAAAAGTACTCAATAATAAATTATGTAAGTCAGCCGGTCAATCGTTTAATTTGATATTTTACCATGGATTTTTTTTTTCTGCTGTTCTATTACACACTGTTACCGTCTAATGTGTTTGGCATGAAGGATTTATCTGTGTACACAGAGTGTCGGTACAGTTATGTCTGTTTATGGTATGTATCCATCCATTCATCCATAAATCCACCCATCCGTCTGTCCTTCCTTCCACTCATCCATCCATCCATAAATCCACCCGTCCGTCTGTCCTTCCTTCCACTCATCCATTCATCCTCCCATCCATCCATAAATCCACCCATCCGTCTGTCCTTCCTTCCACTCATCCATCCATCCATCCATCCATCCATCCATAAATCCACCCGTCCGTCTGTCCTTCCTTCCACTCATCCATTCATCCTCCCATCCATCCATAAATCCACCCATCCGTCTGTCCTTCCTTCCACTCATCCATCCATCCATCCATCCATCCATCCATCCATAAATCCACCCGTCCGTCTGTCCTTCCTTCCACTCATCCATCCATCCATCCATCCATCCATAAATCCACCCGTCCGTCTGTCCTTCCTTCCACTCATCCATTCATCCATCCATCCATCCATAAATCCACCCGTCCGTCTGTCCTTCCTTCCACTCATCCATTCATCCTCCCATCCATGAATATCCATACATCCACCAACACCTTCACTCCCTCCTCCCATCCATCCATCCACCCATCCACCCTCTCCGTTCCTCAGTCCATCTATCTGTCCATCCATCCACCCACCCACATCTTTCCCTCCCTGTTTCCCCCCAGAAATTCATTCGCTAGACAGAGTGTAATAAAGAATTCTCAAAGTTTGCAGTGAGATTGCCTGCTAATTAATACATGGTAAAACAAACCTCCAAAGAACAAAACGACTTTCTTTAAAGCGACACTCGCTACAAATCTACCGTCATTTTTGTACAGAAAGCCCCGAGCCAATCAACGAGGGTGCAAATATTGAAATTCCTTTCGCGCATCGACGGCAAACAACAGCGTACTCGGCTAGTATTATTTCGTTATAACTATTGCATTGTATCTGCATATCGATATAACGATTACGTCTTTCTACAGAAGAATTCCCCTTGAAATAGGTGTCCATGTACCAATCAACGGCCGTGTTTTTCACACCTAACCTGCCCTTCGATCTCATTTTTTTTTCCTGTGTAGAGAGTCCTGATTGATTTAGACTGATCAATGGCATCGATTAATTTGCATTGTGATTTATATAAAGAGTATCGATATAATGACGGAGATCGAGCAGCGACTTTTTCCCACAGCAGTGCAATAGTTTTGCGGCCTTTGGCGCCATAGCATGTTTTAACCCTTTGAGTTCTGCAATCCGAACAGCAAGCATTTAACGTGCATTAAACGAACATTATTTGAGAAAATCAAAGTCATTTCATTCTGCCGGTGGCGGATTTTTAATGCTGTTTGTGAAATGTAGATTAAGGTCTGAATACCAAAACATAAATAAAGTGCCCAAATAGAACGCGAAATGTACACTTTGGCACTTGTTCCCATGGGCTGTTTCACTTTTCAAGCTGTTTCACAGTTCTGATTTATTCTAACTCCTTATCATACTACTGAAGCGGCAAAGGTTTAACATCGAATTTTTCAGTTGTGCAAAAAGTAGAGTTGGAACAACAAAGAACTGAAATTTTGCGATTTATAGACCGGCGTCTACTCACATGTGAAGCTGGTTGTTACAGAATACCGACAAAATAAAATTCCAGTGATATATTTCCGTATTTGGCATAAAGGCAGTTCTTGTTTCATATAGAGCTTGGAGCTTCATTCGTTTCGGCCAAAGTAAAAACAGGCTTCTTTATTATGCCATTGGGCAGTTTGTTGATTAGCATTGAAAGCCTCATTAACCAAAAACTCAGCCCTCAGGGAAACTCTGCGCCGAGGAAAAAGAAGCAACACGTCAAGTTTCATAGATGTAAATAAATTGGGAAATGCTGGTGTTTTTTTTTTATTATTTATTACGTGATTTATGCATCATGCACAAACGTGTAATGTGTGGGGATTTGCTGTTCCACAGATCAAAGGTTCTTTACCGGGGAGAAATGGCGACCTCAGTTTTTGTGTGGTCTATCACCATTTTCTGATATAAAAAAACAACAAGAAACAAACAACAAAACATTGGAGATCTTTTAGTTTTTGATCCTTAGTTTTTGTTTGTTCTAATTCCTGCATCTTTTGCACAACTGAGAAATTCGACGTTAAACATTTTGCGGCTTTGGTTTACTATGAAAAGGAGATAGAATAAATCGGAACTGTGAAACAACTTGATAACTGCCACAACGCCTTTAAACAAGCGCCAAAGTGTGCATTTGTCATACATCACTAAAAGATCCGCAGTGTGTTTCAGAAAAAATGGATATGGAACAAACAAGAACTAAGGTTTCCATAATCCTAACTCTAACCTTAGCCCTAACTTGTAAAACTTACGTCCAAAAATACACTTTGCAAAACAAGATCCAATTTGGCTATACAGTCCAAAAATAAGCCCCGCCGTTATTATTTTCATTATGATTATTTTCGTTCCCAGCTGTCTTAACCTCTGGGAAAATAAGCCTTTCTGTTTATTCGGGTTTACGCGCTGCAGACAGGGATGATGGACAGCGTCTGGCTGCTAATGAAGTGATTGAAAGGTAAAACTAAGATTTCTGATGTGGGTGTGAAAATTGCCGCTTTGGGGGACAGCACGCTGTCATGTTTACTTCGTTATGTGCTGGCTTTTCCGTAATTTGACATCTCTGCTGTCGGTTGTTGTGTTTTTTTGGCGTGTGTGTGAATGTTGTGTGTTTTTTTTTCTTGTCGGTAATGAGAATTAATGTAGTTCCTGATGGCTTGTTGTTTATGTGGCTTGTTATTGTCATCGTTATCGTTATTGCTGTGATTGTATGGCAGTTGTGTGTGTTGTGTGTGTGTGTGTGTGGGGGGGGGGTGGTTGTGTAGTTTTTGTCAGAGGGAGACATCGACGTGAATTTTGTTTCAGATCTCTCTCCTTCTCTCTGTTTATCTCTCTCCTTCTCTCCACCCCCCCCCCCTCCACACCTCTCCTCCCACTTACTCATTCTGTCCCCCTGTCTCTTATTCACCCCGTCTCTCTCTCTCTCTCTCTCTCCCTCTGTCATCCACAGATACTCTCTCTCTCTCTCTTTCTGTCACTCTCACTTGCTCTCTCCCCTTCTCTCTCTCTCTCTTGAACAGAAATACACACTGTGTGCCTCCTTATTTCTCTTTCTCTACCTTATTTGTTCCTCCCTCTCACACCCAGCCCCCCCCCCCCCCTTCTATTTTTCCAGGCGAATTTGTCTTTCCCAAAATTTTGTCTAGTAATGGTCATAAGTGCACTCAGCTTGTGTGCGACAGGCAGCGGGTTCGAATCTCGCTTGGTGTTGGGTACAGCACTACCAAATTCCCTGGTTGTATTTTTAAGGCACACCCTCACCGATAGCATGGCAGACATTCAAGAAACCTACAAAAACCAACAACAACAACAAAAAGTCTTGGTTGGCCTTGTTGTTTCAAATAGATCTTGTTTGTTTCAACTCCATTTTTGGGGGAAAACAACAACAAAAACTGGAGATTTTTTGTTTTTTTTATCGTTCGTTTTTGTTTGTTCCAATTCCATATTTTGCATAACTGAGAAATTGGACGTTAAGCGTTTGCGGATTTAGTATTATGATACGGAGTTACAATAAAATGGAACTGTGAAACAGCTTGATAAGTGCTACAGCGCATTTTAGACAAGTGTCAAAGTGTGCATTTGTTACACCTCTTCTACATACTAATAGATCTCCAGTTTTTCAGAAAATTGAGTGTCACAAATCCCAGACTGGGAGATGTAATAATTATAACAGGACAACAATCACGAACGAACACGTATAACACTTAACA
>OZ007581.1:34282178-34294678 GCA_963931925.1 Onchidella celtica
GTCGGAAAGAAGAAAACAAAACAACTCTTGGGTCCGTTCCAATGGTTCTCAACCTTTTTTCAGATAATAGTTTATTGTCCCATTAGGCTCTAAATTATCTTTCATCACTCCGCAACCCCCACCCCACCCCGAAAGAAAATGACAAAATCCCAACGCAAACAGATGCATTTCACGAGAAGACAGTCTAAACACAAATTAATATCATGATGTTAAGTTTTCAAAGTCTCATTAATGATAATAAGCGCGTTGATTATTCATTATAAAACTGAAAGTATTCTTTATCAAAATAGTGGAGCAAACAAAAAAACAACAATAAAAAACAGGCCTTTTATGTTTCATAAAACTCACGTACAGGAACTGTTGAACAAGTCAGTGGCTGCCTTGTATTTGCCCCCGAATCATCTTCCATTCATGTGTTCGCGCCTCCCCCCCCCCCCCATCACTGCTCCCCCCCTTTTCCATGGGATTTGCCTACTTGTCGCCCTTTTCTTTCGTTTTCTCCCCCCCCCCCCGGAAATCAAAGTTGCCCATCTCCCCCCCCCCCCCCCCCGGGGGCGACGATATCACCGAGGTCGAGAGGCACTGGTCTATGGAGAATTCTTTCACAACACTCTAAACTTACACTACCAAAATTCATTGACCACTGATAAGTGATCTTGGCGTGTTTTTCACTTTAAAATACTAGCTCGGCCGTTTTTTCTTTCTTTCTTTCTTTCTTTCTTTCTTTCTTTCTTTTTCTTTAAGTAAAAAGAATTTTAAAAATAACCTAACCAAGCCGCAAAATTTGATATTAGTATAGAAGGCAGTTTTCAAGTCAACTGAGTTAAAAACTGGCTTCCTACAATAAAAAAAAAGTTCAGTTTTTATCAGATTGGTGCGGCTTTCCTTGCACTTTACGATAGATGAATACGCCAATGAATGTTTGAAATTGAAAAAAAAAAAAAGCGTACAAATTCCATCTAGACACGGACATATCTGCACCCTTAACAGTGCCATTGCTATTTTGAAAATGCACTTTTGTTGATGAAGGAATAGAAGTAATTGGATGGATTTTTGTGTACTTTGTGTTATGTAAGTTTGCCTTCAGGCATATCGGAAATTACGTGTCTCAAAATGTCGACGCTTGAAACTGTATCTTTTGTTTGCCATTTATACTGATCTTATCTCTCGGCTCAAAGTTAACTCTATTATGATTATTACACGCAGATGGACAGGTAAACAAGATAGATAGACAGACAGACACATAAATAGATAGATAGATAGATAGATAGATAGATAGATAGATAGATAGATAGATAGATAGATAGATAGATAGATAGATAGATAGATAGATAGATAGATAGATAGATAAATAGATAGATAGATAGATAGATAGATAGATAGATAGATAGATAGATAGATAGATAGATAGATAGATAGATAGATAGATAGATAGATAGATAGAGCGACTTTGCTTACTAATTAACCATCGGCACAGGAAGAGGAAGATAGTATTTTTTATTATTTTGTATACTTTTTTTTCTGCCTATTATTTACGATCCCTATTCCAATAGCTAGGCTGGAGCGCCTACTGTCCAGTGACAGGCGTGCAAATCTCTTGTTCATTTGGAGTGGGAAACATGTATTTGTAATGACAGTTGATTAATGTGAGTGGTTTCGGGGACTTGGGACATGGGACATAATGTGAGAGAGAGAGAGAGAGAGAGAGAGAGAGAGAGAGAGAGAGAGAGAGAGAGAGAGAATGGGGGGGGGGTGGGGGGTGAAGACGGACCGGAGCCCTTGAAAAAAATAATGAAATGAGACAAAATGGAGAGAGGTAACAGACAGGTGGAAAGAGAGAGAGAGAGAAAGAGGGGGGGGGGGAGTGAAAGAGAGAGAGAGAGACCGACCGGAGCTCGTGAAAAAGTTGGGTAATTAAGTGAGACAAAGTAGAGAGCGAGAACGACTATAGCTTGTGAAAAACCGTTATGTAATAACATGAGATAAATGAGAGAGAGAGAGGTAGACAGACAGACAGACAGAGAATGAGAAAGAGACAGGTAGAGAGAGATAGGGAGACAGAAACAGAGACACAAAGAGAGAGAGAGGGAATCAGAAACACTGAGACAAACAGAGAGAGAGACACACACATAGACAGACAGACAGGGAGAGACAGACAGACAAGGAGAGACAGGCAGTAGAAAGAGAGATGTATTAAAATTCATATATCCGCAAGTACACACACAGATAGAAAGAGGGAGGGAGAGAGAGAGAGAGAGAAAGGGAGAGAGAGAGAGAGAGAGAGAGAGTATTCCAGTAAATGGAATTTGAATAGAGTGCTGAGTAATTATTTATGATGGACGTATACTCGATCAAGTAGAGCTGTAGATGGACATTGAGATAGACGCCCAATGGCAAAAATAGATGAAGCGATATATTGTAATTCCAGTGAGACGTGAAGTCTGGTTTCTTAATGGTGGACATGGATACTTGAAAATGCTCATTTTAAAAGCAAAATCGATAAAGCCCAAGACAGGTGAGTAGATCTTTCCTCTGTAGAGACTGTCAGTGGAGGACATGGCGAGGGAGAGAAAGAGACGTAGAGAAGTGCTTTGTTTTTGTCGAGGGTTTTTATGTGAGTTGAGTGTTCTTTATGCGATATCTATCGTTATTGCTGGTGAGGATTACAGAAGTAGGGATTCAGCGGTGGAGCAATAATTATGATGTGTTCATATGCTTAATTTCGTGCATGATGTTACGTGTTGTTATGTTTTTGTGTGACAGGAAGAGAGAGAGAAAGACAGAGAGGGGGAGAGGGATGAATGGGGAGGGGGGAAGGGAGAAAGTGGGACAAAGAGAGAAAGAGAGAGAGAGAGAGAGAGAAAGAGTGACAGCGAGAGAAAGAGAGAGAGGGAGGAGGGAGGGGGGGGCGAGAGAGAAACAGTCAGAGAGAGAAAGAGATAAAGGGAGGGGGAGGGAGAGAGACAGAGAGCAAGAGTGAGGAGAGGAGGGAGAGAGACAGAGAGAGAGAGAGAATATGAGACAATGAGAGAGAAATAGAGGCAGAGAGACAGACAGTCAGACAGAGAGACAGATAGAAAGAGATAGACCCACTCACCCATTCACCCACTCACTCACTCGCTCATACACTCACTCACTCACATCTCATGCAAATATTCACCGGATACGCACATATTCACCGACACTCACGTGTTACATACTCACTTTTATATTGACCAGCCTATCTGACTCATCCACTCGCTCAATCACTCACTTCCCACGTCCACTCACTCATAATATTCTCTCTGTAAGTCACAGTTTTCTTCACACACGCAGACATACCTCACATTCCTTGTCTCTCTCTCTCTCTCTGTCTCTCTCTCGCTATTCCATTCCTACACATTCAGAAGATTGATTGATACATTCATTTGCTTAATTACAAAGCCTCTCGCGCTATGATTCGTATGAACTGAAACAGTCGATATGTGATTCACATACATTGTCTTAACAAGACGTCCCTTTAGAATGACTCTTCTAACTCACTTCCATCAACTTTTGAGAAAGGCTGTTGTTGCTTGTACATACGCATTCACATCGTTTTGCGTTAGGGGAGCGTACTTAAATGTACCTATCCCTAACCCCGTCCTTATCCTCAACCCTAAATCTTATCGAATCCCTAACCCTGGCCCCTACTCTTTCAACTAAAAAACAATTGGAATACGAAAAGTAAATCTGAAAGAATAATTGATTAAGGCTATTGGTAGGAGTTTTTCGGGAGGAGCTCTCTAGCTCTGCAGTCACAAAAGGCTTCGAAGTACGTACCCCTAGCGCAAAGTCTTGGGGGTTGGGGGGGTAGGTGCTAGTAACAACATTCTTTGAGAAATTGATGAATGAAGTTCCATGTGCTCATAGCTTCTAGAGAAACATTTATTTCTTTGGGTAATACTAATACTTACAAATTGCACACATCGAATCTGCTTGATACTTTAACACACAGTGGAGAAGGCCTGTGGACAAAAAATGTGCACAAGTGTGTAACTTAATTCAGCCAAAAAAAAAAAATGGAGATAGCACCTTTTTGTCATTCTAAGGGGATGAAGATCTAAACTGAAATGACAGCATTAGACCTTGCTTGGGCTGTAATTATGCCTGGTGTAAAACATATTTCACGATCTGAACTGTCTAGTTCAAATCTAGCCGATGCGGAGGCTCAGTGGTTATTGGTAGTAAGCTCGATACGGATGCGGAAAGTCTCTGCTCGAAATCTGCCGGAGGCATGGACCCACCGTAACTCATTCCGTACTGTGGTGTTTTGAAGGCAGGTATCTATGGGCGGCCTGGTGGAAGCTTATGTCTATTCTTGTGAGATAGCCTGGGTGTGTTGAAAAGAGATGTAACACCTTAGCAACCACAATAACAACAACAACAGCTGCAGCAGCAGCAGCAACAACAACAACGAGAACAACAAAAACATCAATACCACCATAAAGCAACGAGAAGAAGAAGAGGAAGACCACCGCCATTACAACCAGCAACAACAGCAACATCAAACAACAACAGTGACAAAAAGAAGACGAAGAAGAATAAGACCACCACCATCATCATCATCACCACCACCAACACCACTACCACTATCACCATCACCACCACCAGCAGCAACAACAACAACAACAACAACAACAACAACAACATAGCAAATAACAAACAAGAACAGTGACCAAAAACAGAAGCAGAATAACATCACCAAGAACACCACCAGCAACAACAACAACAATGACCCCAAAAAATGATAATAACACCACCACCACACCATCACCATCTGCAACAACATAGAGCAAGAACTGTAATGACAGACAGAAGAAAAAGAACATCACCACCAATAACAACAATTGAAACCTTCACGTCAATGCTAGTGCAAAAGTTGCAAGCTGTTTCCGTCTCTTCTCGAAATGTTTAGATTTCCTGAACTCCCCAGATTATACAGTGAGCTAACCTTTAATCTATACTGATATCTTCATCCCTGGGTTTGTAGTTGGCTTTGCCGGTTATCATTCATCATTTGTTCACACTTTACACTGGTAATATTGCTTTCTGCTGTGTAGTGTTAGATTGGTGAGTTAATATTGGTGACGTCTTCTCTGGTAATGCATATCTTGTGGGATTCAGGTGGAGGTCTTTCGGTACAATCTATCTATCTATCTATCTATCTATCTATCTATCTATCTATCTATCTATCTATCTATCTATCTATCTATCTATCTATCTATCTATCTATCTATCTATCTATCTATCTATCTATCTATCTATCTATCTATCTGTCTGTTGGTCTGTCTGTCTGTTGATCTGTCTGTCTGTCTGTCTGTCTCTAAATGTCTGTGCCTATCGATCTGTCTTCTTACTGTTTGCCTACGTGCTGAGCTTTCGCTGCCTGGATGTCAGTCGATCATCCTAGTTCACTAATTACGTGAACACGCAATTACTGTTTACTTCTACTTGAAAGACTCTGGCGTTAGGTTGCATGCCACGAGTACTGCACGCTTTGTGACACAATTAACAATGGCACCCGTCAAAGACAAACGTAAATATATTATTATTTTTCCTAACCACGCTTAGATCAAAGGCAGCCAGGTTCACGTTATTTTGTTTGTACTTGCTTGAAAAGTATGAGCTTTTTCACGAGTGTTGAATGAAGTGTGACCTTTTTTTCTGTTCTTTGTCTTTGAAATGTTTATTGATGAGGGTTTGCATATTGTGTGGCACTGTGACCACAGTAGGTCACGGAACGTGTACTTTTTCAGAATTATGTGAGTGCATTGTAGAAGGGGTAGAACTTGGAAGACAATGCCAGTGAGTATGATGTCGCATCGTTCCAGTGAGGTTCGCCGCATTGCATCTTGTTCGTTGCTTAACCCTCCTAGCCCCCTTGTATCACCAGTGATACACAGAAATTTATCACTCGACTGCAGTTCCCACAAGAATTCAAGGCGAGAAAAGTTATCTCTGGTAATTTCTACAGTATACACAAAATCAACCAAATGATCTCTTTAATTAATTTTTGTATTTGTATTTGTATACTACTTTAATCCCATTTGGGAAATTTGCCTTTGTGTCATTGCACCCAGTTACAACTGGAGCGGGCATGACGTCGCCATAGTGCAGCTCCGGTCGGCGGTTTTTTTGGGGCGAGGGGGGGGGGGAGATGAGGGGTTAGGTGGAGGGAGTGGTGGGGATGAATTTTATTTGATTTTGCCGGGGCAGCGGCCTCTTCGGCCTGCTCTTTGCGAAGTCCAACTGCCAAGGTATCTTTAACGTGCGCAACGTGCACACGGGCCCTCCGAATTTTTTTGTCCTTTTTCCGAGAAGACTAAGTACTCGATCCTACCCCCCAATAGGACCAGGGACACAAAAATATGAGAAAAATCCCAAACTTCCAACATGCCTGCACCGGCCGGGTTTTGAACCCGGGACCCTTGACATGAGAGGCGAACACCTTGCCTCTAGACCATCTATGCCCCTAAGAAGAAATTCTCACAAAATCAGAATTTTCCCACACGCAGAAATGGTTACAGGGCCTGTAGGATATAGGAGGCCGAAGTCTGCAAGTTAAACAGAATATTTATCATAATTATATGTCTATACAATTCTTACTATATATCCACAGATACACGTTGACATGATTTTTAATTTCACATTTATTTGATCTTATTTATGAGAATCTGCAAGCTGAAAAATGCACCAAAGTAAGATAATAAAACAAACAAAAACTCTTGTCGACACGCCTTTTAACCCAAACTCAGACTCAGAGACAATGTTTTTGCTGAGGACGTCCAAGATTATGAATTAGAATGTTGTTACTGGTTCGTATGTACCTCAATTTTAAATTTATTATTATTTTTTTTTTTTTTTTTTTGCGTTATTGGTACGTATTTTAAAGTTTTTTTGTGACTCTAGAGCTAGAAGAGCGCTCCTCCGAAAATATCCTATCAACAACCTTAATTAATTATTCTTTCAGATTTTCTTTTCGTTTTCCCCCTGTTTTTTCTAGGTTGAAAGGGTAAGGGGGCAGGGTTAGGGATTCGATAAGATTTAAGGTTGAGGATAAGGATGGGATTAGCGATAGGTACGTGACCCTCAGCGCTGTACGCTTGGGCTAAGCTACTATAAGTAACAACAGCCTATGAATTAATAGTCAGCTTATGTTTAAGAAAGTTACTTTCAGTAGTTCCCTCAATTTGTTTTAAATTTACTGAGGTTATTTCAAATAGTTTACCGGGATTATTAATTTGTTACTTTAGGTTTCAGATTGGAGTTGAAGGCTCCAACGATGGGACAGATAAAAAGGAAATTAAAGATAACTTTAGTTACAGTTGAAGATAACAGGGGAAGAACGCCAGCTACAGTGATTGACAGCCGTGGTTGTGTCCTCACGTACGAAGACAGCATCTTTCGAGGGAATGCGTGCGGTTCTATATTGGATACAATCAAATTTTAATCTAAACGTACTTGGGCTTTCATCTTGGGGCAGTGGCGGACCTGCATTTTTGGGACCCTGAAATTTGAAAAACTCCGGGATTAGGGGCCATGAAGCTTAATTCGTCAGTTTCATGGAAGATCCGCCACTGTCTTGATGTGGAATGCTAGTCAGTGACCGCTACGTAAGCATTATTAAAGTCTAATCTCGCTTTAAGAAGATCGAAGACGTCCTTCGGAGTCGACGACTTGATAAAAATATGTCCATGAGACAGTTATACAAGTCTTCTAAATATGGCAGACAAGCCTGTAGAGGTCCAGGGATTCTCATACTGTAATTGGTAGTAGTGGTAATGTTTAAGTCTTTATTTTATGAGAGTTTTTGTCGTCTGTATCTCTTTCTCCTTCCATCCAGCCACCCGTCCGTCCGTCCAGCTTTCTATTCATCCATTTGTACAGCCAATTACCCATACGTTCATCCATCTATTCATCTATCCATCCATCCATCCATCAATTCACCCATCCATCCATCCATCCATCCAGGCACCCAATTACACATGCCTTCCTCCAACCATCCATCTTTCCACCCACCCATCCATCCGTCCACCTATCCATCCATCCATCCATCCATCCATCCATCCATCCATCCATCCATCCATCCATCCATCCACCCATCCTTACACCCACCCACCCATCCATCCATCTACAAAATTATCCATCCGTCCATCCATATATCCTTCATCCATCCATCCATCCATCCATCTATCCATCCATCCATCCATCCATCCATCCATCCATCCATCCACCTACCATAGGTTTCTTCATGTGTCTGTTACTCTATCCACCTGTCGGCCTGTCTGTCTGTCTGCCTGACACTCCTGCCTCAGAGACGATATAACTTAAGAACCCCTGCACGCTATTTATTTTGCGAAAAACAAAGATAGCACACATTTCTAGTCTGCCATGAACAGAAGGTATTAAAACCCAGAATTTAATTTTTGCCAATGGGAATTTGGGTTAGAATCTCAATATTATTCAGACATCACCTTTGAAATTCAGCCATGCCGCAATAATCTCTTGCACGAGCAATGCACGTTTGCGCGAGCAGTATCAAAGTCAGGGGAGATTACTCTGTAGCAAGGTGGAAAATTAGCTCCCTTTGATCTCCGGAATATATTTTTTTGAATTTTGATATCTGATCCGGGCTATAAGATTTGATAGAATAATTTTTATGGTGAGCTCATTTTTCCTGTCGTGTATCAAGATGCACAGAAAAGGACATCGTGATTCAATACTGTATTGCTGCAAGGAGGTTTGAGTTTTAGTAACATCGTCTTGTTTTTTGAGTCAGTGGTTTGGTATTTAACTCTATAATTTAACTGCTAAACTCTGTCACAAATCCCAGACTGGGAGATGCGATGGTTATAACAAGACAACAATCACGAACGAACAAGTATAACACTTAACAGAACAACCCATCAGACTCACACATTTATTAAACATAAATATAAAGATAAGGATAACAGTGCAATTACATACATACATTATATTCTTCAAGTTAACTGCCGTCCACGGCCTTCTTCCGTAAACACACTTCCTCGGGTCCACAACCCGGTAATTACTCTAAAGACACCTCGGCCTCAGCCTCTCCACTCAGGGTCTTAATGACACACTAATATTCTTTCACACCACAGTCTCTCAATAGCGCCTCCCTATGGCAATACACCTTAGCCTCCTATACACTTCACGTGGCCATAGCACGTTAATACTTCAATTCACATGAATATCTCATTCGCACAGTACTACATCCATGTCACAGTAATACATCTTAATAGCACATTCACGATCATATATACATCCCTGTCTGTGGCCAGACTGCCACGACTCATGTGCCTCTACTGTCCTACACCGACAGCTTCACTCCTGGCCTATGTGTGGCCTTCGGCCCTATGCTGGCCTATCCCCTGTGCTCACCGTAGGCGGCTCTTCGGCCCGACCCCGGCACCTACAAAAATAACATTACATTGGTATAATACCATACCATTTCTAATCACTTCACCCCTCATTACAACTCATGAAGCGTACACACAATAGTTCACATTTCACTCACCAAACATCTTACGGTAACACCTCCACCGCATTACACCCTACTCACTCTCGCTACAAATCCATGAAGCTAACTTCCATCTATCGCTCGTGGCGCACATTGCTATATACAGTATCAAGGACTTCCACATTCCTCACATATACTTATTTACATCATGGTCGTAGACGAATATAATACATCAATCATAATTATCAATCATCGTTCCACCTACCAGTCATCACTGGAAAACACTGTCACAATCTCCCGACTGTTCTCACTCACGTCCGTCCCCTAGGACCTTCTAACTTGCAGTGATAGTAGTACAGCGCTCTCGCCTCATGCAGACCCCCCCACTCACAACATGCACGCTTTTCATTACCCGTGGGCCGTGGGTTAACTTTACTCTATCCCCTTCCCCCGTAACTACTGATCCCAGCTCACCTGCTCGTGACAAACTATAATTTAACTGCTACTTGTGGTTTGAAAGTATAATGTTGAAAGTTGAGGAAAGAACTAAATGTCACTTTAATAACAATGATAATAATATAATGTCAAGCTATGTTTTCTTTACTATGTATTAAAACGCTGATGGGCAATGTCAGGTTTTGCGACATTTAATATTATATTATTACTAGATTATTGCTCTCTCTCTCTCTCTCTCTCTCTCTCTCTCTCTCTCTCTCTCTCTCTCTCTCTCTCTCCCTCCCCCCCCCCCACCCAAATCACTGTCTCGTCCGTCACTCGCTATCCTCTGGCCCTATCTACATACTGTTCATGTGTTCTAAGTTTAGCGTCTACATACGACAGAAAGTGTTCACACCACGGGTCATGTGCTCTTGATAAAAGGGGATCTGGCGCGAGCAGTCAGCGGCACAAAGCAAATTAAAGACATAGAAAAACAAATGCAATCTTTAAAAAAAAGCCTAACTTCGATGCATCCTCCACGGTATTTGAAATTTACATGTAAAATGTGGTTACTGCCTGATAAAAAAGCCTTTTGTGGTCAAAGGGCGAAACAATGTGAATTATATACATAGATATACACCAGCGCATTTTGTTGTTTCTGAAGGAGGCCGAAATCTTCAAGTTGATTTAACAATTTTCTATCATTTATATTTATAAAAGTATATTACACTACAGATAGGCATACGTTACTCAGAGCAGTCTTTATGCATGGGGACATTGGGCAGTTTGCCAGGGACCCCAAGGGATCAGGGGGCCCTATGCATGCACATTTACATTGGTTTTTGAACGGGGAAGAAAATCCTATCGCTGTCGCGTTATCGTACGAGCCTTTTCCCGTTCGATTTTTAATTTTACTTCGATCTTTTTTTATAAGAATCTGAAAGCTGAAAATTAATCCAAAGCAAGATAATGAAAAAATCGTGAAAAACGCAAAGTTACAGTTATTGAGTTAACGGGTCTTTTAACCCAAATTACAACCCCCCCCCCCCCTTCACCCACTCTCCCCCCCCCCCCTCCTCCATCCCTAAAAAAAAAGCAGCATTTTCTCGAGTATTTCATATCGTCATTGACCGTTGGTACACACCTGCAGCTACCTTAAGGCTCCAGGTCCCAAGCCTGGCCAAAAAGATCAAATTCCACGACCGTAGGTCTTGTTTGTTCCACTTATTCCATAACTGAGAAATTCGACGGTCAACGTGTATGGTTTTAGTATTGTGATGAAGAGTTTGAATAAATCGGAACTGTGAAAGAGCTTGATAAGTGCCACAACGTATTTGAAACAATTGTCAAAAGTGTGCGTTTGTTATATTTCTTCTACATGTTAAAAGATCTCTATTGTTTCAGGAAATGGAGACAGAAGTAGAACAATAAAGAACTAAGGTGGCGATATGTCAACTGCTTTAACTATGCACTTTCAACACTACATCATTGGTTCAGATTCTTCTACAAAATAGTGTCCAGATTATCAAGTTAAAAGAATAGCCACAGCGAGATATCTGAGAAAGAACTCAGACATTTTACTCCCGAATATTGCCCGGGCAAAATTGAAATGAATAGATTAAAAATTTATCCATATCATCCCGCCACTAGCAACAACAAAATTTATTATTGATTGTTAAATATATATTATTATCAATAAATATTCAAATATTATTGAGTTGTAAGTTGTGAACTGTTGTGAGTTGTGAACTGCGCCTAAGAGGCTGCATTACAATTTTCTCTGAGATAGAGAGAGGTTGAGAGAGAGAGAGAGAGAGAGAGAGTGAGCGAGACAGGGAGAGAGAAAGAAGCAGTGTAGTGTGTTGAGCGCTTCGCCGGCGCTCCATTCTGCAGTGTGGTTGACATGTTGCTTCTGTAAAGCTCATAGAGCATTTTAAAATTGGATATGCCCTATATAAATGCCATCCATTATTATTATTATTATATTATGACAAGTATGGCGCTTCGGGCTACTGAAGGCTAAACCTTAAAATAAACTTAGAAACAGGAAACACGCGAGGTGGAGTGTTTGTGGGTGAAATTAGGAAAGTTTTGTAATTATGGTAAAGGCCTATAGACACTGATGGACGATTGAAGGATAAATCTTAAAATGAACTTAGAGAGAGAAAACAAAAAAAGGAGAGCTGAGGATGAGGTTGTGCGTGTTAATGAAATTTGCCAGGCTTTTGTACAATATCAAAGGCTTGTGGGCAGTAAGAGATGGATTTTGGCAACAGAGGGGGCATTTTACTTGTTACTTTGAAAATCATCGAATGCGTAGCCTTATTTCTCACCCTCTTTTTCTTTGTTTTAATAAGATAGAGCGAGGAGAGGGGCATTAATTATGCAGATACAGCATCGATTACGTCATGAACTAAAGCGTTAAGCACTCATAGATTGAATGTAATTTGATGGATGGCTCTGCTAGCTTATTTATAATTATTCGCCCATTTCAGCTGATTTGTTAGTGGCTGGCCTATCTATCTATCTATCTATCTATCTATCTATCTATCTATCTATC
>OZ007581.1:34299678-34319678 GCA_963931925.1 Onchidella celtica
CTGTATGCTTCTTGACCTTTTGCCCAAAAATTGGCTCGAGGTCAGATTCTCTCCCTCCCTCCCTCCTCCCCCCCCCCCCAACACACACACACACACCACCACCATGAGTTGAACTAAAAAAAATGGGCAACCAGGTGACATGTTCCAAAATAATACGAAACTCCGGGCACTAGGGGTTAAGTGAAGCGAAAGAATACATTAATTCAAGTAAACGAGTTCTTGCTAACTCTTCTTCTGTAAAATTAAATACGTCCAACTTGTGAGGTGACAAGCTAGGGTCAGCCACAAGCTGTTGAAGATCGTTTTTAGCCCTCGGCAATGCACCTCAACAAGACATTACAGCTACCAGTGTGCCATTATTTTACTAGTATTCTGGCCTTGTTACTTCATGTTATAAGCCTGTTATGATGAGTTAGTAGTAATGATTCATCAGACGCATGTATCAGTTATGTGCACTTAAACGCTCTGTGAAAATGAAATTCCCCCGTGTTGTGATAATACAGTGATTCCGATCTACCTTATCTTATTTTGTCTATCTTAAAGCCCTAAACGTTGCAGCCTCTTAGATCAATATCTCTGGGCAGTTCAGTAGCAAAAAAACTATCCCAACTAATGTATCTTTGGGCACATTTGTCTTTGTCCGAAGAATTCATCTATTTTCTTTGATCGTTTTTAATTCGGATTTACACATTTAAATTATTCTTTCCTGAGAAAAGTGCATTTAATTCCCTGATGATCCTTCTAGAATGTTTTAATTCCCTGGAGAGATTAGTTCTTGAGGTGGAAAAGTTCGCTTTTTCCGAGAGAAGCATTTAGATTCGTTTTTCTGAAGTTCCTTTCCGGAGTAGCTCATTCATTTCGTATAAATTTTCTCGAAAAAGTTCGGTTCTATCACGAAACTCTAAAGAGTTCAATATTTTTGGTGTTCGCTGAACCGCGTAGGTCTGAAGACGTTACAAGTTCATGCAAAAAGGGTGTCATACTAAGCCCGGAACAACACAGCCAGTTGCTGCCAGCAAAACGTACACCCAAGAAAAGATAGCAGAAGATGACTGTGTCTGACCGGGCTTAGTACGATAGTGTCTTCCCGGATTTACCCTCTCTCTCTCTCTCTCTCTCTTACACTTTCTGTCTCCTCTGTCACCTTTCTGTTTCTTTCTTTCTCCACTCTCTTTCTCTCTCGTCCTCTCATCGTCTCTCATGTCACTTTTCTTTCTCTCTCTATCTTTCTGGGTCTCTTTCACTCCTCCCTCCCTCTCTCTCTCTCTCTCTCTCTCTCACTCACTCACTCACTATTTCTAGCTCCCTCTCTCTCTCTCTCTCTCTCTCACTCACTCACTCACTATTTCTCTCTCTCTCTCTCTCTCACTCACTATTTCTCTCTCTCTCTCTCTCTCACTCACTCACTATTTCTAGCTCCCTCTCTCTCTCTCTCTCTCTCTCTCTCTCTCACTCACCCACTCACTATTTCTCTCTCTCTCTCTCTCTCTCTCTCTCTCACTCACTCACTATTTCTCTCTCTCTCTCTCTCTCTCTCTCTCTCTCACTATTTCTCTCTCTCTCTCTCTCTCTCTCTCTCTCTCTCTCTCTCACTCACTATTTCTCTCTCTCTCTCTCATTCAATATTTCTCTCTCTCTCTCTCTCTCTCTCTCTCTCTCACTCACTCACTCACTATTTCCCTCTCCCTCTCTAACAACGGGGAGAAGAAGACCCAGAATTATACACTTTTGATCAGGGGCCCCGGGCCAAACAACAACACTCGGCATAGCTGAACAAAAAAAACATTGTATATTCTTCAGCGAAGATCAAGGGACATTGATTTAATTACCTATCACATCAAGTTCAATTCACAGACTAATTAACTTGACATATAGGGCAGGAAGTTGATCAATCAATTCCTGAACAAATCAAGATTATGAAATAACATTGAAAATATAATGTTGCCGTTGTTTTGGGATCACAACATTTTTTGTATTTCCTCTGGTGTATTGTTGACATCAGTTTCTATCTGTTTTTGTGCGAGGTCATGGCAGGAAAACACACCAGTGCATGCACCTGGGGGGGGGGGGTGCGTGGGTGGTGTGGGTGTCAAAACCAGAGGTCAGGGAAGTGTGAATGCAGTTGCTTGATAAATGTGTGTAAGTTATTGATGGAGAGAGAGAGATACAGACAGACATATACACTAAATGAAGCAAACAAGGCACAGAGCTGAAGATAGACGGAAAGACAAAAAAAAAAAAAAATTAGGAAAGAGAGAGAAATGAGAGAAAGACAGAAAAAGTGAGAAAAAGGACAGTGGTAGTAAGCATAGAAAGAAATGAATCGCATGATTAATTCACATTTTGTAATCAAAAGTGGATGGAAGGAAAGGGAAAAAACGGAGAGAGAGAGAGAGAGAAAGAGAGAGAGAGAGAGAGAGAGAGAGAAAAGGCAGAGAAAGAAAGAGAGAAGAGAACTTAATAGCTTTGATGAACCCAGGCAAAAAGGATAGTGTGAATGAGTCAGAACCCTACAGACACACTGAAATAAAAGTATAATGTATTCGTAAACGCGTGGGCATACATGCATATTATTTTCATGTGTTTCTCTGCACCTGAAAAAGAAACGAATAAAAAAAGAACAAAAAAAACAGAAAGAGTGAGGAAATCAGTGGTAATGAATTCAACACAACCACATGATCTTCCCAGCGTTCATTGGGGCGTCTGGGCCACTCCTTCTTGTGACTTCCGGCCTCAGTTTCCAAGGGACATCATTAAAATTCTTTTAAAAATCAGCTCAGCATTTTCTTCTTTCACCGGGCAACCGGCAACCGGAAAATTCGATTTCTGTTTCTCTCACCCCTGTCCAAAAATATTTCCTTCTCTGTGTGCAGCGGAACTCGAAATGGACCCGACAGAAGGGGAGGGAAAGAGAGACAGTGTGTATGAGTGAGTGAGTGAGTGAGAGAGTTTTGCCAGGGGCCATCCAAAAGAAGTGTTGGGACAAGCAGATGAAAAGAGGACACTCTCAAACAAGGTCAGAAAAAGACAGGGAACATTTTTCTGGGCATATAATCAGAAGACGAGGTCTAGGACATTTTAGTAACAACAGGGAAATTCAATGGAAGACGACGCCGGGGACGACAACGCATAAAGATGCAGGACGACCTAAAGGCCTGGCTGGGAATGCACACCACCAACGACGTCATCAGGGCTACGGAAGATTGTGAGAGATGAAGGGTCATGATCGCCAACGCCTGTCAGCAGGGCACTTAATGATGATGATCCGAAAGGCTTTCCTTTCTAACTAAAAAAGGACGAATGTCAAAATTGGGTCACACCCAAATAGATAGATAGATAAAAAGGACTATTTGATATTAAAAAAAGGTCCTAGTTTTTATATTTTTATAATTATAATTTTACAAAAAAATTTGTTGAAAAACTATCGATAAAACAAAACCTTTCAATTCACTGCCGTACATGAAGAATATATGTACGCCTTACAGAATCCCCTCTCCACCCCTATTATGCCTTCCATAAACTGAGGGCAACATCCCGTGTCCACTCCGAGTGCACGTACTTTATGGATGGCCCCCTTTGCTGTCTCAAAGGTTTTCTACGTTTTTGTGCTTGGCGGCCCCTTTTCAAAATCCTTATCCATGTTGCCAAATGGACTTATGTTTACATACGGAATTATTTTGGGGGGGGGGGGGAGAGAGATGCAAGGGTTAGGACTAGGTTTGACATTGGTAATATTAACCTATCATGGGGGAAAATGGCTGCGGTTATAGTTTTTGAAGGTTGGCCAAATGTTTATCATAAAAAAGCGTATTGTGGGTATTTTGGCTATGTGACCAAAATGTAACGTAACTTGTCTCATCTTTTCGTGCTAATTTCTCTCATTCTGGCTCCCCCTTCTTTCTCTCTCTCTTTCTCTCTCCCCCCCCCCTGTCTCTCCCGGTCTCTCTCTGACTGTCTTTCTCTTTGGCCCCTCTCTCTGTCTCTGTCTTTCTCTCTCTCTCTCTCTCTCTCCCTCCTCCCTCTGCCTTTATCTCCTTCTTTGTGTATCTCTGTCTCAAACACACAATGTACACAAAAGCACCAGCATAAACAGGAGAGGGAGAGCGAGAGAGAGGGAGAGAAAGAGAGAGAGAGAGAGAGAGAGAGAGAGAAACACACATACATGGACAAGACACTGTCCAACTCTGATATCAACCGAGAATGTGTCCATGAAATGGAACATACCTATAAGATCCTCTCAAACCCCATTAAAAAAAACAAAACAAAAATTAAGAATGATCTATTTGGCCAATAATTATGCCAAAGATATGATTGTGGTCAGGACGCCAAATAAGTGGTAGTATTGCCATTAAGCTCAGTCTAAATTTAACCTTGATCCTATCCGTATTCCGAAACTAATATGCTAAGAAAATTCAGTGTAGACTTTGCTTCCGTATTTTTTTCCCCGGCTTCTGACCCCGCCTCAAGTTTGAAAACCTCTGCGCTATCTTAAGAAAGGATATTGCATGAAGTCTGAGAGGTACAGCTCTATAAAGAGATGGCTTGGATGAGTCGAGAGAGATCGGGAAACAGCGTTGAATAGAATAAAAATCGTACAGGGAAAATAGACGAGGAGGATGCGAGGGCATTTGTTCAGTGGGCATAGATCAACATGCAGAACCTTGAACTTTTGAAAGAAAGTTGTTCTAGGCCAAATTTCTGGAAGTAATAAGACTTTTTAAATAGGAAATTTAATGATAAAAAAACTGTTCTTCGTCTTATCCAAATATTTGGGCACAAAATGAATCTCAGATTTGTTTTGGATGCTCTTGGTCTATTGTTTTTTTTTTTCCCCACTGAAATTCACATCATTTTCCAAGTTTGGCCATTTTCAATAAAAGAGATAATTTGGGCATTGTGCGGGTGGAGGATGGAGGCTTCTAATAGGGTTTCCTTCTGTCCTATCATCAAAGATACGTGATAGAATAGGCCCCTAAGATGAGACAGCTAGCGCTTTTAACGTGCACAGATTTCGGTCCGGAAAGTCGTGAACAATGCCGTATTTTACAAAGCCAAAAAAGGGAAAATATTGAATTTTCTTCACTGTTCAGTTACCCGCATAGGCCTTGATTGACATCACTCATTTTGTAGTTTTAACTTTAATCGCTGTGGGGAAAACTGGTATTTTTCCTTGTTACCAGCCGCAGTAGCACTGTAAGAAATCTGCGTCATTAACGTATCATGATATCAAGCATTCATTCATGCTGTCCTCATTGGGCCCAGACCCCGATCAGCGCGCAATCTGTGTTCACTATTTTTCTTAGAGGTGCGAAGAAGGGAGTGTTTCATTTTATTGTTTGTAGTGTCTTTGGTATCAATCTGCTGTACTCGAGTCTATCGTCATGCCTCTTCCTGGCACAGTATCGCCGTTATCTTGCCGACGTACTTTCTCCAAACTTAAACTCAAACTCAGAACTCCCAAATTATGACATGACTGATCACACTAAAAGCTTTTTTTTTTTTCATAATGATCATATTCGTTGGTTGTTCTATGCGAATTTAGCCTATTATTGTACCAGAATTTTTTATTTCTTTTTAAACTTTTTTTTTTTTTTTAGATTTTCCGTTTGTTCAGGTAACATTTGTCACATGTGTGTGATATTTTGGTTTAAAAAAATGTGTTATAAGAAAAAGAAATATAAAAAAGCTCTTTGACTGTATTAATAATTATGTTTGGTAGCACTTATAAACTGCGCACTAGTCGGGGGTGCAAGTAGGAAGTTGGGTCAATTTAATTAACAGACGGGAGACCATGCATGTATTTGGTCATTGTTGTCTTTAAAGATGGGCGGGCTGTTGGACTTAACACTCGTTATTTTGTTCCAGATATTAATCTGGTCAATACAGAATATATCCGGGGCTGGATGAGCTCTCAGTGCTGAGGCGTGCTAAGATTACGGCCAGGCTATTTCCATGGCAGTTCTAGAGCTCAGGCAGTCTGTGTTTGCCTGGCCCCAACAGATCACTAGATCACTTCTCTAGATCGTATCTTGCACACATGGGGAAGCTCGATGTGCCTCTCTCTGTCTCTCTGTCTCTGTCTCTGTCTCTATCTGTCTCTCTCTCTCTCTCTCCCTCTTCCTCTTCCCCTTCGTGCCCCCTCTCTTTCCCTCTGTCCGAATTTCTTTCTTTCGCGCTGTCTCTCTCTCTCTCTTTCTCTTTCTTCCTCCCTCTCCCCCTTTACTCACTATGCCAAGAGTCGTTTCCTCTCTCTTTGCTCTTCCCCCTATCTCTTTCTTTCACCCTCTCTCCTCTCTCTCTCTCCCACCCCCTCTTCCTCCGTCCCAGCTTCCGATTTGTCAACAGATACATTGGCAGGACGACAAGAAATTGTCGTTTTAATATCTTTGATCAAAAACATACTTTTTTTTTTAACGAAAAACGCAATTTTCCTATTCATCCTACACAAATCTCACCGGGCACTCGAATCCTCTCAGCAATCTCGGGCTTGTGGTGCACTGAGTCCAGTCTGTCTTACGTCGGTCTCGTCTTAGGGTAGCCACACAAAGGCCACCGAATTCGGTCCCCGAGCCACTAGGCGCTTCAGGTGAGAAGAATTGCACTATATAATTTCAACAACTGCACGCAGAGCCCACCTAGATTCGGTCCGTTTATATAGTGCAATTCTTCTCGCCTAAAGCGCCTAGTGGCTCGCTGACCGAATTCGGTGGCCTTTGTGTGGCTACCCTTAGACTTCAACCAGCGCTACAGACGTGTTTCACTTTCAGTCCCACGAGCGCGCAAGATCTCGATTAACCCACACAATCGAGGTAAAAATAATAGATTTGATTCATTGCTTAAGTAATCTCTACCTTTTCCTATCCGCAACTGGAGCGCCAGAATTTCTGAAGATTCACTGATGAATGTATAAGGATCTCATTAACCAATCACGACCTTAGTTCTTGTTTGTTCCAACTCCGCTTTTTGCACGACTAAGAAATTTGGCCTTAATCGTTTACGGCTTTAGTATTATGTTAAGGAGTTAAAGTAAGTTTGAACTGTGAAACAGCCTGATAAGTGCCACAACGCATTTCAAACAAGTTTGTTATACCTCTCCTAAATACCAACTGGTCTTGACCACTACATCCCCTTCACTATTTTTTTTACAGAAAATGACGTACGAAAAATTCTCTTGGCCTCTGTAGCGGCGAGGAGCCGAGCTGAGCGGATGCTGTGGACAAGTATACAGAGGCAAAGAGTGTTTTTCGTCATTGTTAGTGAAAACAGCGGGGCGGAGAGAATGCTGTAGACAAGAACATTAGAAGATCTCTAGTTTTTGAGAAAAATGAGACAGAACAAACAAGAACGTAGACTGCCCAAGATCACTTTCTCGAATAAACTGGTAAAAGAACAGAGAAGGATTTCATACCATATTCACATAAGAAAATATGCTCAGAAATTTGACTTTTCTCGCGCATAATGAACACTCAGAATCTTACCACAGCACGCTAGCTTGCGAAGACGTGCTAGACCAGAGGTATGAGACGATAAGACCTGTGTGTCTCTCCGGTACCCGCGACGTCATCTTCGGCACGTTTCCGGTGTTTGCTTACGTCCAGACGTCCAATACGCTAAAAGGTAATGTAAACAGGAAATACAACATTTGCCAGGCTCAGGGTAAAAGTGTAGGTTTTTGACCTCTTGAAGCCCATAAATTAGATTGAATTATACGTACTTTCCGTCTCACTTTGATCTTCCGTGATAAAATGTGAGTTGATCTGGCGAAATCGATCTTTACGTGAAATTGTTATGAATGTTATTTCAAGTACGTATGTCTCCCCAAGTTTTCTGTGCTAGTGGTACGTATTTTAAAGGCTTTTGTGACTCCCGAGCTAGAGAGCTGCTCCCGAAATACTTCTAACAACAGCTTACCACAGCTTAATTATTAATGATTATTTCACATTGTCTTTTTTTTTTTTTTTGGTTTGAAGGGTGGGGGGGGGGGGCAGGATTTCGATAAGATTTGAGCATAAGGACGGGATTGGGGATAGGTACGTATATGTTGACGGCCCTGTCGCAAAACTCTTGGGGTACGTACAAGTAACACCAGCCAATGTGTCAAGCACTACGTTAAAAATAAATGATAAAATGAACATATTTAAAACGGAACCAAATGAAAGAAAACAATAATATAAGCGAAACCTGTGCAGTAAATAAAATCGGATAATAATATAAAATGTTTTTTTATCGGCCATGGAAATTTTCCGGGTAGGACCACTCTGACTTTTGAAACAGCGCTTGCTTTAAAACGCATTGCCATGTGATCGGTGAAATTTGAGACTCTACGTGGGGTTTGGCTTCAATGTAGCCTCAGTGCAGTTGATATTTGGTGGCCTTAGTTTTTGTTTCTCCTAGAATATCTGAAAAACTGAAATCTTTCTGTATGTTGAAGACGTAATAAAATGCGCGCTTTGACACTTGTTTAAACTACGTTGTGCCACTTATTCGCTGTTTCACAGTTCCGATTTAGTTCAACTCCTTATCATAATAACCAAAGCCGTAAATGTTTAATGTCGAGTTTCTCAGTTGTCCGAAAAAGTAGTGGATCTGGGACGAACAAGAACCAAGTTCGTGATTTAAGGACAGAAAATAACTGTATTATTCTTATTTAGTTAGTCTCTGGAGATATGTAGGTGTTGAATGATTCACTTCAACCGAATGCGAGTCACTGTCATTGTCAATGTCAGCAAGCTGAGCTTTTTCGTGGGCTGGAAGAGAGCAGGGCATTACTATAATTATATAGGGCGGTTTAGTTTTCTTTCTTCCTTCTTTATTTATCTTAGTTTTGTCGAAATTCACCAGCATTAATTTATCCTTGTCGCGTTTTTGTCTATCTGTCTGTCTCTTTGTCTGTCTGTCTGTATGTATGTCAATCTTGTCTCTCTTTCTCTCTCCCCCTCTCCCCACTCTGTCTCTCTATATCTCTTTTTTCTGTTCCTATATCCCCACTTCTCCCCCTCGTCTGTCTGTCTCTCTCCATTTCTCCCCCTCATCTCTCTCTCTCTCCATTTCTCCTCATCTCTCTATCTCTCTCCATGTCTCCCCCTCATCTATCTGTCTCCATTTCTCATCGTCTCGGAGAGAGAGATGGGTTGACGGGCGCTTCTGTTAGGATCTCCTTCTGTTCTATCATTCTTGTATATTCTGTCTCTCGTCTTGTTCCTTCCTAGCACAGTGTCACACCGTTATTGTATCGATGTACTTTCTCCTAACTCAAACTCAAACTCAAACTCTCCTCGTGTCTCTATCTCTCTCCATTTCTCCCCCTCTCTCACTCCCTCTCAATCTCTATCTATCTCTCCCCCAGTCTTTCTTCTCCCCCCCCCCCCCCACCCCCGCCCACACACCACACACACATTATTCACACACAGTTTCTCCCATTTGCCCGCATGTACATGCTGTGTTCATACCCAGGCCTAAAACCAGTGGAATCTCCTCTCTATTGTCTTTCCTTGCCAGTTGAAGACAATGCCCACTTTCCTCTTACCCACCCCTCACCCTTCCCCCACCGGCCACCCTCCTCTCTCAACCCCAATGTCACTTGCCTGCCCCTGGTCATAATACCCGGTCACTCGCAGATGCTGGGGCCAGTGACACTCGACCATAGGCAAGTAAAGCCTCGGGTGTTGGCTCCTTTTGTGTTGCCGGATGTCAATATTGGATTTCTATCCTGCACAGGCTACAGGAGGTCTGTGGCCATCTGATACACTCGGTCTGTGGTTCTTTCTGATCTGTCTGTGTCTGTGTAAACACCCGGGGGAGGGGAGGGGGAATGGTCAGGCAGGGTCAGAGAGGTAGACAGACTATGACGTAGATAGACAGACAGACAGACAGACAGACAGACAGACAGACAGACAGACAGACAGACAGACAGATAGATAGATAGATAGATAGATAGATAGATAGATAGATAGATAGATAGATAGATAGATAGATAGATAGACATACTGTCTTTCAGACAGAAAGATAGATAGACAGACAGACAGACAGATAGATAGATAGATAAATAGATAGATAGATAGATAGAGAGGTAGATAGATAGATAGATAGATAGATAGATAGATAGATATATGGATGGATGGATGGATGGATGAACGGGCGGACAGACAGACCGACAGACGGACGGACGGACAGACAGACAGACGGGTGGGTGGATGGATGGAATGAATCAATGAAGGGTGGATGGGTGGGTGGATTAATGGGTGGGTTGATGGATAGAAAGACAGAAAGATGGACAGATAGATAGATAGATAGATAGATAGATAGATAGATAGATAGATAGATAGATAGATAGATAGATAGATAGATAGATAGATACATAGATAGATAGATAGATAGATAGATAGATAGATAGACACACCGAGTCAAGTCTTGTTTTTTTTTGTTGTCTTGTTTGACTCAGCGCCCTAGATCTCTCCTTTTGGCTCGCTGACTGGAGACAGTTTTGACTCTTTCGTACTAACAAGACAATCTTATTTCACTCTCGCTAATGCGCGAGCTCCAGTCGAATCCCACAACTCACTCACATGTCTGAGTCAAAAGACACTTGGCTCATTGGTCTTAATCTGCTTGTTATATTATAGTGAAACACTACCCTACACTCCTGATGTTGAACTAGATGCTCATTATATATAGTGCATTGGTTCTCAATATGTGTGTGTGGGGGCGGGGGAGATTTTGATTTCCACGGGGACGAAAACGAAGGAAAAATCGACAAGGTGGCAAAAAGAATGGAAGGAGGAGGAGTCGATACCACGAATGGGGGACGATACTTTTTTTTTGGTGGGGGGGGGGGGGGCAAATCCAAAACAGGCACTTATTTGTTCAACAGTATGCGTAGATGTGTTTTATGAATTGAAAAGGCATATTTTTTTAGTGCATTTGATAAAGAATTCTCACAGTTTTATAATGAATAATCAATACGCCTGTTGTCACTAATACGGCTTTGAGAAACTAAACATCATAATCTGTGTGTAGTCTTCTTGTGAACATGTTGGGTTTAGCTAGGCGTTTAGGTTCGAGGGGGGTGGTTGCAGAAAGGGGAGGGAGGGGGGGGCGATGAAAGAATATCTGGAGCCTAAGGGGGCGATTGCCTGAGAAAGGTTGAGAACCACTGAGGTAGTGAAAGCTAATGAGTCAAGACGTACATCATAATTAGTATATAACATCTGCAGCACCCTAACACCGCTGATCCCTTTGTTCATCAAAACCGTCTCTGACAGTTGTTTTTCCTACTACCCAGACTATCGGGTTATCATGAATATTCATAGGCCTGAAATATGCAAATGACAGTCATAAATGTTAATGAATGGTTCAGTTCTATTGTTACTAATGATTGAGTCATACGCGGATCATGCTATCTCCTCGCCACTAGTTACCACATTATTACAATAACTATGATTGCCTAGTTACTACCAGTAGCATCATCTTTTACATGATACCACTGTCATTGACAACCAGATAGACAGCCCTATGACCCTTTGAGTCATCCTTGGAGGATCACGTTTCTGGCCTGGACTCGAACACTCATCACAACTGTAAAAAATAACATCGCCTGATTTGAAGTCTTTGTTTTAGGAGGTTCACTGCTCTGAGCATTTACACCTGCCCTTTTTCTTGTTGTTGTTTGTCCTCCAGTCTGTTTCTTCTTCTTTGCCTGTCATCTGCGACATCCCCTTCTTCTTCCTCTTGTTTTAAGTTGGCATATTATAAGTCCAAAAGAAAAGGGTCAAGTTTGGCGGCTATGATGGCACTAATTTTTTTTGGTTTTGTTCAGTGGCTTGAACTAAAAGTCTGAGTTTTGCACAAGTTCTTCCGGGCAAAGCTTATTGATGAGGGGAGACGACCGCAAAAAAAACAACCGCTAAGTTTTCTTGCCTGGACTCGAGTATTCATTTTGACTGCAAAAAAAACCGCGTCTGTGTTTTGAGATTATAAGCCTAAAGATAAATGCATCAAGTTTGGAAACTATAATGACACTCGTTGTTGTTTTTTTTCGGTGGCTTGGGCTGTAAGTCCGAATTTTACACAGGCTCATTGGTGAGGGGAGACGACCACAGAATAACAAACATCAAGTTTCTATCCCTGGACTCGAATATTCATTCCACTGCAAAAAGGGCAATGAATGTCTGTGTCCTGAGAGTATAAGTCCTAAGAGAAAAAACACCAAGTTTGGCGGCTACGATGGAAACTCATTCTTTGTCAAGGATTTGCGATAAAAGTCAGAATTTTCTTTGACCATTTCTGTTTTTACTGTCCATTAACAAAGCATTTCGCAAATCTTATCCATAAGAGTGTTTGAATCAATAGGAAGTTGTCTGTGCTCAGTATTCATTATGTCTGTATTTTAAAAAATGCTTCCATGATAACCATGTTATCCAGTCTCTGTACCACCAGCCTTTTTAGGGTTTATTACTGTGAGATAAACAATTGGGATGTTTTTGGAGAACCCGTTTTTTTTTTTTCTACTTATAATAATTATACAACGACATGGCTAAGATCGCAGACTAAGCCTGATAAATATTTATTCATAGCATAGATAGCAGTCTGTTAGGCTTACCAAAAAGCTTTTGTGCATTACCAAAGATACTAGAAACGATGAAATGCTTGACGTAATGATAAATTAATGATGCGAATTTGTTGGAATGTTACTGTTACTTGAAAAAATAGCCAGAGTTTTCCCCACAGCGATTGAAGTTTAATTACAAAATGATTGGCGTCAATCAAGGCCTACAGCGATGGCTGAACAGGAAACTAATTTCAGTATTTTCCCTCTTTGGTTTTGTAAAATACGGCACTGTTCATGACTTTCGTGCATTCACCTCTAGGTGGCGGTGCGAAATCTGTGCACGCTGAAAGCGTTAGCTGTCTCATCTTATTCTATCTTGTATCTTCGGTATTCCATCCTACAGCCTCCACCGTAAAGGCCACATCACTGGGCTCAAAGTCAAACAAAACTCAAACAAACATCATATCTGTGGGTTTTCTCTGATGTGTTGGGGTCAAAGCGTTCTTTTCTGAAGGCCCCTACAAAACACAAGTAACACAGTAATAGAAATATTCTGTGTCTGTCCGTTGGGTTTTATTATATCATTTCTGTCTTATTACATGTGAAAGGCTTTACTGCATACAACTTTTTCCGTTTCTTTTGCCATATTTTGACTTTGCTTCAAGCTTTGCTACTTATGTTTTATATGGTGTTTAAAATGATATTTTGTACAAACATTCTGGCACACTTTGTGACCTCAGTTCTTTTTTTATTCCAACTCCACATTTTGCAGAAGTGATAAAATTTGACGTTGTAGTTAATAGTTTGGGTGCTGCAGTATTATGATAAGGCGTCAGAATAAATCGGATCTTTGAAACAGTTTGATAAGTGCTACAACGCATTTTAAACAAGTGTCAAATTGTGCACTTTTTATACTTCTTCTACATTATACTAAAAGATCTTCAGTTAAAAAAAAAAAAGAGTTCAGATCGCTACTTGGCTTTGATAGCTACACCAGATACCGGATTTCTCGCTCTGACAGTTCTGCCCACTAGTCCCACACGGCATGACAGCATTTAGAAGTGGCAGCCCGGTGAATGGAGGGCTGAATTAACAGGTTTTGATTTGAAACAGTGGTTCTCAGAGTCCCAGGCCATATGCCTGTCATTAAATGCCAGAATTTCTCAGTTTGTCCCTCATTTTGAATTGTCATCTAATACATTTTGCTTTCACCCTTATACTTTTTTCAGTGGTAATTGACCACCTCAGTTCTTGCTTCTTCTGTCTCCATCTTCTGGGGAAAACTGGAGATTTTTTAGTATGTAGAAGAGGTACAACAACAAATGCACACTTTGACTCCTGTTTAAAATGCGTTGTGGCACTTATCAAGCTGTTTCACAGTTCCGATTTATTCTAACTCCTTACCATAATACTCAAGCCCCAAAAATGTTTAACGTCGAATTTCTCGGCTGTGCAAAAAGTGGAATTGGGACAAACAAGAACTGGGGTCTCGACTTATTGAAACAATTTATGAAAGTGACTGTCTTTCACTTGTGTACATTGAAGTTTCATTTGCCATCTGTACACCGTGTACGGAGTACAATCGTTGTCAGTTTGGAACTACTATGAAATTAATAAAGTTTGAGCTTAATCCCAGAGGGGCCGTGAAGAAACTTTTATAATGAGTGAATTTTCTTTTGGGTGTTGCCCTGTTATTGCTGGTTGCGAAGCAGCTCCATAACAGTTCAAGCTTCATGGTCCCAAATATGTGGATCCGCCACTGTTCCTCTGTCTGAAATTCCCCCCCCCCCATCCCCTCCGGCTAAAATTCCATTCCTCCTCTTAGATGTGAAATCCCTCCCCATGGGTGCCAAATGCCTCCCGTGTGAGACTCACTGGTTTTGAAACCTGTAGAAGATTTTGGTCACCCTGCTCTGTTGCCTGCTGTTCTCCAACACTTTGTGTGAATCACTGAGTCACCATTTGTCATTAGAGCCGCTTCAGTGCCATGTCACTGTAAACGTGAAACTTTGGTAGCAAAAATATAAAAATGAACACACCCACGCAAACACATACACAGAGATAATTATGCAGACAGGACTTAACTCATTTTTATTTTGTTTCGTTTTCAATGTTGCTTTTTTTTCCATTTAAATTCGTTCAATTTTGTTTTCAAGCTTTTCAATAATTATTTTTCAGACTGTTGGTGACAAAAAAAAATGTGTGTCTTCTATTATTTTCATTTATTATTTCTTTTTCCTTTCGAATTTAGTATGTCGTTTTCTTTCTGACCGTCTGTAAGCTTTTTGGTCTATCTGTTTGTCTACCTGCCAGGCTGCCAGTCTGTCTGCCTGTACGTCTTTTCAGCTGTGTGTGTGTGTGGGGGTGTCTGTCTCTTTCTCTCTCTCTCTCTCTCTCTCTCTCTCTCTCCCTCTCTCTCTCTCTCTCTCACCTCCCTGTCTCTCTGACTCTTTCTCTCTCACTCTCTCTCTCTGTCTCTCTCTCACTCTCTCTCTCTGTCTCTTTCTCTCTCTGTCTCTGTCTCTTTCTCTTTCTCCCTCACTCTCTCTCTCTCTGTCTCTCATCTCTCTCTCTCTCTCTGTCTCTCTCTCACTCTCTCTCTCTGTCTCTTTCTCTCTCTGTCTCTGTCTCTCTCTCACTCTCTCTCTCTGTCTCTTTCTCTCTCTCTCTCTGTCTCTCTCTCACTCTCTCTCTCTGTCTCTTTCTCTCTCTGTCTCTGTCTCTTTCTCACTCTCTCTCTCTGTCTCTGTCTCTCTCTCTCTCTCTCTCTCTGTCTCTTTCTCTCTCTCTCTCTGTCTCTCTCTCACTCTCTCTCTCTGTCTCTTTCTCTCTCTGTCTCTGTCTCTTTCTCTTTCTCCCTCACTCTCTCTCTCTCTGTCTCTCATCTCTCTTTTTCACTTTCTCTCTCTCCCGCTCTCTTTCTCTGTCTCTCTCTCACTCTCTCTCTCTGTCTCTTTCTCTCTCTGTCTCTGTCTCTTTCTCTTTCTCCCTCACTCTCTCTCTCTCTGTCTCTCATCTCTCTTTTTCACTTTCTCTCTCTCCCGCTCTCTTTCTCTGGGTATGGTTGGTACACACTTCTGATAGTAGAGTTTCCTTGTGTACCTATCGTTTTGCTGTATTCTGTCTGTCATCTTCCTTCTTCCTTGCACAGTGTGGTCCTTTCCTCTAAACTCTCTTCCCCCCTCCTCTCTCTCTCTCTCTCTCTCCCTCTCTCTCACTCACTTTCTGAAGAAAACAGTATTAACCAAACCTGTTGTTGTTTAGCCATTTCTTCATGGTGTCATGATAACAAACTGGCTCCCATCATTTCTATTGAACCTCAACGTTATATCAGAAACGTGGCACGTCATAGAGTGACAGATTGGAAAAGATAGTTCACAGTGCACATATGGTGGGCAAATCATCATGAACTGGGAGAGCCATCTCAGTCATTTCGATGCAAACGTGATTTCTGTTCGCTGGAGAAATGATCTGGGCTGACTTTGTGTTGATCTTGATTGTATCGCAGAACAATGTGTGGGTGATTTTTGTCCGACAGCTGTGATTTTGTTAACTTTTTGTGAAGAGATAGGCTAGTCTGGGAAACGTTATTGTCTGTCTGTCTGTCTATCTATCTATCTATCTATCTATCTATCTATCTATCTATCTATCTATCTATCTATCTATCTATCTATCTATCTATCTATCTGTCTGTCTGTCTGTCTGTCTGTCTGTCTGTCTGTCTGTCTGTCTGTCTGTCTGTCTGTCTGTCTGTCTGTCTGTCTATCTATCTATCTATCTATCTATCTATCTATCTATCTGTCTGTCTAGCAAGCTGTCTACTAGTCTGTCTGTCTACTTGTGTATCTACAGTATCTATCTATTTATCCGTCCGCCCGCCTGCCTATATAACCATTTTTGTCTGCCTGTGTGTCTGTCTGTATCTCTCTATCTATATCCGTCTGTCTCTCTGCCTGTCTGTCTGTGTCTGTCCTCTTGCCGATCCGTTTGAATTTGAGTTACTCAGACACAGTGCATAACCTGTAAGCAACCGTGCGTGTTTTACCTGAGAGAAGAAAAAAAAAAAAGAAGCATATCTGCACAAAACATATTCACAGTACCAAAAAAAAAAACAACAAAAAAATAACTAAACAACAGCAACAACAACAACAACCAGTCAAACCAATGTTTTTCCTTCGACTATTACATCATCACTGATACCTGACCTGACCTGACTCACTCACAGGCCGTGTAATAAAACACAAATGCACATGCAGACACGAGTCTGGGCATTCATTCATACTATTATCTGACTGAATTATAATCCCCCCCCCACCCCCCAACCCTCCCGCCCATCCCACACACATGCCCTTCATTCCATTATTGCCTCCCCCTCGCTCTCACCCCCAGCCCCCTTCCCCCCCCCCCGCGCTTAAAAAAAAAAATAAATCACTTGATTTATTTAAAGAATGTTGTGACGAGTACGTACATTCCCCAAGTTTTTGGCCCTAAGGGTACGTATTTTAAAGCCTTTTGCGACTCCAGAGCTAGAGAGCTCCTCCCGAAATGCTCCCCAAACAACAGCCTTAATTAATTATTCTTTCAGATTTCCTTTTTTGCTTGAAAGGATAAGGGGACAGGGTTAGGGATTCAATAAGAGTTAGGGTTGAGGATAAGGACGGCGTTAAGGATAGGTACGTGTACGTGCGCGCCGCTAGCGCAAAACGCTTGGGGCCAGTACCTACTTACAACAACAGCCTCAGTTCAAACTATGTGACATTTTGTGAGGACAGCGGTACAAAAATAGCTTTGAGATACTTGAGGAAATAGAAAGGTTGGACCAGTATTGAACGATCAGTACTGAATACATTAAAAGAAATGAAAAATAAATCACAAAGATTAAAAAAAACAACAACAAACAAGGAAACAAAACCTGGTGAACAATGATCCATAATGCTTTCATAATTGCGTACGGTCCCCAAGTGTTTTGACCATCTCTTACCTCGTCCTTATCCTCAACCCTAAAGCTTACCGAATCCCGAACCCTGCCCCCTTACGTTTCAACCAAAAAATCTGAAAGAATAATCAATTAAGCCTGTAGTTATGAGTATTTCAGGGAGGGGGGGGGCGCTGTCTAGCTCACTAGGACACAAATGGCTTGAAAAAAAAGCTTACATACCCATAGAGCAGAAAACTTGGAGGACGTACGTACGCTACCTTTAATTACCATCAACTCATAATAGGGAATAAAAATTAGATTGGTCGAAACAAGAACAAAAAAACCACAAACAACAACCATGAAGTGATATTCGTGAAGAGAAAAAACTACCAGAAAATAAACATGAAAAAAAAGATTGTAATAAAACCAGAAATACGTTAAAAATAAAACAAAAATGACAAGAGAAGGCACGACCAGTACACATGAATTCAGACGAAGAAAGAGATAAAGTCGCTTTATCTTATGACCGTCTATCGATAAAACTGGTTATCACGCACGGCGAAGTCGGCCGCTCTAAATTGTAAGGCACTCCGCAAGGCGGTTTAACAGACAATGAACATTTCAAGTACTATAATCTGATGGTAGTAAAGAAGGGCATTATGGCTCTGTTCAGCTTGGCGTGACGTAGTTAACATGGGATAGGAAGTTGATAATCTGCATGGCCGATTCTAAATCGTGTACGAAATCTGAGTCTAATTCAGTGTGTTTATGTCACCCTGACATTTTAGCGTACAATCCGTGGGAAACTGTCTGACTCATAACAGTTGACTGCGGTGTGTGTAGAATGTCAGTTTGCAGTACGAATATAAGGATGGGGTGGAGTTGCGTGATCCAAATTGAAGTTATAAAAAGTATTTATTTTATATGGATGTTGTATAATTTTCTTGGCAGTTAGATGAAGGATGGAAATTTGTTTTTATTTGGCACTGGAATAGAAAGGTGTCTATCTATCTATCTATCTATCTATCTATCTATCTATCTATCTGTCTGTCTGTCTGTCTGTCTGTCTGTCTGTCTGTCTGTCTGTCTGTCTGTCTGTCTGTCTGTCTGTCTGTCTGTCTGTCTGTCTGTCTATCTGTCTATCTATCTGTCTGTGGCTCTATCTATCTATCTATCTATCTATCTATCTATCTATCTATCTATCTATCTATCTATCTATCTATCTATCTGTCTATCCATCTATCCATCTATCTATCTATCTATCTGTCTATCTGTCTATCCATCTATCCATCTATCTATCTATCTATCTATCTATCTATCTATTGGTTCTTTCGTCTGTATTATCTCACCGAAAGCCTCTTTGACATTTGACTCTGCTCACGTTCGACTTCTCCAATTATCTGCCATCATAGTTTACCAGCTATAATAGGATGACACAGTGCATCTGACATATTTAACACTATTTGAATTTCTTTACTTTACGTCTGTGTATCTTGATGGCTGTATTCTTACACGTTTTTTATTTTCCTATTTAGTTCATCTTTTTTTCATCTACAGACTCCACTCTAAAAGCGCCCGCCAGTAGGTTATGTTAATCCTGATCAAACTATCCTCAAGCAATCTGACTGTTTGTCTGTTTGTCTAACTCGGTCTGTTCTTTAATCTGTCTATTTGTAGAATGAAAATGGCATTTCCCCCCAGAAATAGTCAAACGTGCCCAGCAGGGCTTCCATACGTCAATACCAAGAAAAACTCGTGGCCGAATCAACTATTGAAATCCTATACCCTCGGGCCTTTAAAGAGTATCGAAACGGTTTGGCGCCAGTCAGAGTATTGAGTTCCAGCTCTGAGATCCGCCGGTTTAATTTTGGGAAACATGTGGAGAATATGGAATCGATTGCCCGGAGGCAAAATATGTATCGATCTCTGATGGTTAGGTAGCGTTGTGACTCTCGAGTTAGCTCAGTGCGACATTGAAGTGTATGATGGTAGTGATCTTTGACATACAATTTCATTTCATTCACTACGGGATTTCCCAAGTGATCTATGTATTGATCGGTGGTAGGCTGTGGAATGAGAGTGTCTGTTTCATGAAGTCGCCCGTACCCTGGAGGATCGATTACTATTTACTCTACTCGCCCTTCCTTCTGTTCGATCATTGATTCATTTATTTATCTGGACATTTCAGCCCTTGGCGTGTTCTGTCTGTATCTTGTGTGTTCATCCATCTATCTGTCAATCCAGCCTCTCGCCTGTGTTTTTTCTTTCTTCCATTCTGTGTTCTTCCCTGTTGAACAATCAGGGAACCACCTGTCCATTCATTTAAGTCCACCCATTTGGGTCCGTCCATCCATCCATCCATCCATTCTTCCATCGATCCGTCCATCCATCCATCCATTCACCCGTCCACCCATCCATCCATCCGTCCATCCATTCATCAATTCATCCATCCATCCATCTATCCATTCACCCATCCATCCATCCGTCCATCCATCCATCCATCCATCTATCCATTCATCCACCCATCCATCCATC
>OZ007581.1:34324678-34372178 GCA_963931925.1 Onchidella celtica
GGCGCTGGTGTCGACTCCAACGAAAAGTTATGGTGCCGGAGCCTGGAGTCGCGACACTGAAAAAGTGCTGGTGCCGCCGTCTAGCCTTAACGACCAGAGCATCTGTGTCTAAGATTCTCATTACCATACACGTCATTGTCTTGTCAAAGACGGACGTCCCATATTTAAGCCGAGCTAATCAAGCCAGGCCTGAATTCATTGACGTGCGTGTGCTTTTTGCGTCAGCCTTGTTAGGGGATTCAGAAATGCATAGGGAGCCCGCATGTCATTGTCATGTCCCATCGCGTAGTCATATGCATATTGGTCACCGATGAGTTTCTCTCTGTTTTTCTGCCACCAATGGTATATCGAGGGGTATTTGCCATGTGAAGACCACTGGCGAGAAACGTCAATTGTCACAAAATGAAGGTTTGGAGAAATCCACATTTTTAAAGTTGGAAAGTTCATAGATTGAAAAGAGGATGCCTGGTCTGAAATTACTCCCATTGCTTTTTTTTTTTTTTCTCCCGGTTTTTCTGCCATCAGAGGTATATCAACGGTTATTTGCCATATAAAGACTACAGGGGAAATACGTCAGTTGTCACAAATTGAAGGTTTGGAGGAATTGGCATGTTAAAGTTTGAAAGTCCAAAGGTTGAAGAGAGGATGCCCTATCTAAATTTGCTCCTATTGCTGGACAACGGTTGTTTTTCACATAATCGGTTTGAGATGAACAAAGCTAAAGATATTAGCTAAGAGTTGAGGGTGAAACCTTAAAAGTGACATTTTGTGACAACTGAAGTTCTTCCCCTGTAATCTTCATATTGTTTTGTGCGACATTTATTTTTTGCCGTCTTGATTTTTTTGTATTGAAAGTGGCTCTCTCACTCCTGTTTTATTATGTATAAGTGTCACATGAGTGTATATTTCGTGGGCATTTTTATGCAAGTTTCGGTTTTGAAACGTATCGAACAAAACCCTGATTTTACACAACTCTTCAAACTTTCAATCCTCATTTCCTCGAAAAGACAAAAATTCACATTCACCAATATGGAAAATACCCGACGACATTATTTTGCTTTGGTTTCCACCAGGGTGTAAGATGGCATAAAAGCCCAGTTGTTTGAGTGCACGGCCCGGGTGTTCGAATTCTACACGAGATTCATTTATACCACACAGTGCATCGTTGCAAACTACATGTATATTTACATATTGTGTGTTCATTATGAAAATAAGTAGGTTGTTCCATGAGCCTAAACACATGTATTACGATGTACAGAATTTTTGGGCACATCTGCTTAGTTTTTTTTTTCCTTCCCCTCAAGCATTTCTGTCGTCAGCCTGCTCGGGTGTCACTGCCGACATAAATTTTCAACCTGTCACTCCTTGTAGAGAAAGATATCTTTCCTAAGATAATATACATATTTTAGCTGATGTGATTTTAACAAAGCTGTTCTTGGCCGGAGGATATAACGAGGGGAAAACGAGGGTCAGTAAATAATCTTTGTTTTTCGAGGGCCTCGGCCTTAGGCTGTTTGTTCTGTTTTTGATTCTTGTTTCTTGTTTATTGTATTGTTTTGATTTTTGGTCTGTGTCACTGTTTTGCTAGTCATTAATCATTTCTTCATTTGGTATGGTTTTTCCTGTTGTTGGTTTACTTTTCTATAAACGTGGGGTGTCTGAAAAATCACGACCTCAGTTCTTGTCATGAGCAATTTGACGGTAAACATTTGCGGCTTTAGTATTATGATTAAGAGTTAGAATAAATCAAAACTGTGAAATGGCTTGGTGATTGCCACAACGCATTTTAAACAGATGTCGAAGTGTCCATTTGTTATACTTCTTTCACATACTAAAATACCTCCATATCTTGTGCAAAAAATGGAGTTGAAACAAACAAGATCGTGATTATGGAATCAAACCTGAATTGTTGGTTGGAGAAAATAAAACCAGGGGATTTGAATATGGGAAGGGACATGCTTCAGAAGTTGAGAACCACTGTTCTAACAGGCAGAGATGTATCAACCCATCTACATGGCAACAGACGTTGCTTTTTTTTAAATGAAAAACAAATAAATAAATAAATAAATAAACAGACTGACAGGGGAAGCTTATAAAAAGGTGTTTGATACATTGTCCTAATTGTATAATGGAATGTCTTCTGGTTTTTTATTTTTTTTGTCTGAAGTTGTCCTTCACAGATGTTTTTGTTTTTTTTTTTTTTAAATTCTCGGTGTTGACGAAATGCTGTGAATTTATCCAATCTTAAAATGTATAGAAAATTGAGTAAATAGCCGCCCACAGCGTTCCTACGTGCAGAAATGTTTGGCGCTGTCAGTGTGAAGACAATGTCATGGCATGTTATACGAGATAAGGGAGGGGAGGGGGGTGGGATGGGAAGCTGGGAGGGGGGAGTGCGGGGTGAGATGAGATGTTGTTTGAGGAATCGGAGCAGAAAGGGGGCGGGGTTCTTCTATGCAGAAAAGGAGCGGTGGCTGAAACCGCGGAAGAAAAGGGTGTGTGAACGGGTGGGTGGTGGTGAGCACTTGCGGTGTGGTCTCCTTCTGTCCTATCATTCTGTTATTTTCTGTCTGTTTCCTAGCACAGCGTGGCCGTTATCGTGTCCACGTGCTTTCTCTAAACTCAGAGAGAATATGATTTTAAGCCTGGAAAGGAGGAAAGGGATTGAGAAACCCTGTCCCTGAGTCCTGGGGTAGGAAGGATCGAGCACCTAGTCTTCTCGGATAAGGACGAAAAATTCGGATGGCCCCTGTGCATGTTGAGCACGTTGCACACGTTAAAAATACCCTGGCAGGTGGAAATCGAAAAGAGCAGGCCGCACAAGCCGCTGCCCGGGCAAAATTCTAAAAAAAAAAAAACGAACCCCTACCACAACAAGAAAAATAAAAACAAAGAAAAAAAAATTGAGGTGTAAATGCCAAGGGCAGCGAAACCTCGTAAAATAAAGAGCAAAACACATGGATTGAAAAAGGCGGGGCTGATGGTATTGAAGAAGCTGGTGAGTGAGTTTAACATTTGTTTGTGGTGGGGAAGGGGATGGTTGTGGGTGGATTTTGAGGGAGGGAGAGGGGTTGGGAAGGGGGGGGGGGAGAAGCAAGGACCACAGACTAATAAATCAACCAGACTGGAAACACAAGCTTCGGGCTGTGTAGTTTTTTACGGAAGTTAATGAGATGCGGCCGCATAACCAACGTGGCCGCCGCTCGGGAAATTCCGATTTTAGTTCTATCTGCATTAGAAATTTCTTTTTATTTGTCAAGATTGGTTGTACATGTATTGATAATGCATTGTCTTGCCTATCCTTTCATTTTATCGTCTACAGCTGCCTTTTTTTTATTGTTATAAATTATGACCGTCTGGACTTTTAACGACCGCTGCATTGTAACTGTGCTGAAGCGTCGGTCGCAACCGTAAATCTAATGTGGCGAATGGTTCATGACCTTTCGCTGTTTTGTGACGTCACACAATGGGATCATCCAGTCTGTTTAATTTATTAGTCTGTGGCAAGGACAATTAGATGTGGTGAAAATAGAGAGAGAAAAATTCATCTCCGATCCAGTGACAAGATCTCCACATTTTGGCTGGACTGAGTTACACACTGCACACTACTTCTACAGGTCTTCTCCGTTGTGTGTCAGCTATAAAAATTAAAATATTTGACGTGTAATTTGTAAGTATTACTGGAATGAAGAAGAAAAAAAAAAAAAAAAGACGTGTCATCAAAAGCTGCGACCAGATGAAACTTCAATCAACAATTTCTCAAAAGTTGATGGAAGGGAGTTCAAACCTTGTCATTCTGAGAGCGACGATTTGATTCTCTCCATTTTCACAAAGAACTAGATAATCGCTTTTTGTACTGAACCGACGTTTGTCCCATTTGTGGACTGATGAGCATAGCCAAATATTTAACATAACGAGCAAATTTCTAAGCCTAAGACAAACACAATGTAAGTGAAATTGATTGCAGGTCTTGGTAAATCCTGGCGTATTGTTAGGTGAGAACCTCGTAAGCACACCCGTGTGGCCGAGAACTGCTGTGTAGAGAATTCTCAAACAGAGTTGCGAGGTTTCATCACTGTGGAATCCACGAATGGCGCACTTGCGAGATTTCGTGGTTTTTTGTTTTTTTTTCAGATTTCACCCATTTCTATACGTCTTTCTCAAATTTACTTTCAATACAACATGTAGTGGGACATAAACAGTCTAACAGACCGGAAACAATATTTTTGAAACTTTGACCACTTACGAGGTTTCATCGCGACAGAGACGATATGGAAAAGGCGGCGGACAGCAAAATGTGTCATGTGAATGCCCTTTTGTCTCGTGTTGACGTGGCTGAAGTATGCGCAGCTGTGATTCAGGTCTCGGTCATTGTTAATTACATCTGGACCAGAGGAAGATAATGATGGTCATTTGATAGTGCCGGGGGGTTGGGGGTGGGGGAGGGTAGGATTGAGGGTGGGGAGGAGGGGGTGAAAGTGGGAGGTTAGGGTGGGGACATGTTGTATTTTGGCCCGAGTGCTATTACATGAAGGAAGTGCAAAATGAGAAGCGGTGTTTGGTAGAGATAGACAGACGGACAGGTTGACGTTCATAAAGGCAGATAGACAGACAGTGGAAGTAGGCGGATATATAGGGATTGTCAGAAATACATGTATCGGACGGATGGAAGGATGGAAGAATGGATAGATGGATGGATGATGGGCGTTTGGGTGAATTGATGGATGTATGGATGGAAGGACAGACAGACGGACGATGGATGGATGCACGGATGAATGCAGGATAAATTGACGGAAAAATGGAGGATAAAGGGCTATACAGACAGACGTTTTTGAATAATGGAGTAAACAGAATAATATATTGGTATTTCTTTAGCAAATTACAGTGTCTGAGGAAGAGGCGAAAAAAGAGAAGAAAATTTATAGTAAATTCTGTCTGATGTTGGTTCCAAAATTTTTTTCATACCGAATAACATCTAAGCATTAACTGGAAATAATTTTCTTTGATATGGCGTTGATGATAGAAACAATGCTGCATTAACATGGTAAAGTGAGACTCTAATTTACACTACCTTCCCACTAATTATTTGTACAGACAAGACTAATTCTGTCTGACCTGATATGGGAAACTCCATTATATTGCCTCTCGTGTTAATGCTAGCAAATATCGAGACTTGGTCAAGGGTTATCATCTGGAATGTTGCTACAAGTAAGTACGTCTCCGAAATCTTTTGCGCTAGGGGTGTACGTATTTGAAAGCCTTTTGTGACAAAACAGCAGTTTGGGATTAAGACATGGGCTTTATGGGCTGCAGCTGAGGAGTATCTGACAGCTGAGAGCCTTGAGAGATGAAATGAAACTATAAATATCAAAACCTTATTGCTTTCCTTACAACAAATAGTATTATTTGTATATAAATGTTGATGGATATTATACACAATATCATGTTGTAAAAGTGAATAAACCGATTTCAAGAATCTGAAATTCGTGCGTTTATTAATTATTACTGACCTCACGTTCTGTAGCCCAGAGATCTGCAAAATGGGGAAGACCTTGAGAAGTAATGTGTCGTGTGTAATTCAGTTCAGTCCAAAAGCTGGAGATTGAATCTTGTCATTCTAAGGGAACGAACCGTAAATCTCTAGTCGGGGACTGTGTTGTCATCAATCTGAAAACCTTTAATATTACTATACCCAGACTCAGAGAACAGGGCACAGAACGCTCACAGATAATTTCCACTATTGTGATCTGCTCACTCTCACAAGGATTACAAATTGCCAAAACGATGAAATTAATAATAGCGCGCCTGCCCGGAGTTGTCTGGGATGCGAGAAGAACAAAGGAAACCGCAGACAAACATTTATTTCTGAAAAAAAATAATAAAATAAGTAAAGGCAAGATCTAACAGTGTTCGTACATAATGGTGAGACAGACAGACAGATAATATTTGTGGACTGTGTATCCGTGTGCAAAGTTCAAGAACAATTCTGGTTCTCCTTGGGGGGGGGGGGGCATTCTCAGTCTGTGGTTGTTGCACACCCCTGTCCTCAATGTCAAAATGTGGCCAAATAAAAAGTACAACCAACAAATTTTATGTAGTAAAGCCACTCGTATGTTGTCATCAATATCAAAATCGGGCAAAAAGAAAACGTTGTATGTTGCGAAACCCTGCGTGAGAAATAAAACCCAAACGATACAAAGCAAACTAAAGAGAAGACAGAAAATATACAAAATTTTCGGCTTTCGCCTTTGCCAAATTAAAAAATAAAAATCGAACCATAAAAGATTTCAACAGGAAATGTATAGAATCGAAGCGAGACAGGATATGTCACTTAACTGCGAGTTCTTGCTTCGTTAGCAGCACCATAGCACGCCCGTCTGCCAAATGAATGGAAGCTCGAAATGACCTGTGGTTTTTATGATGTTGTCACCAATACCATTCTATTTAAACACATTGATTTGTTGGGCAAACAGAAAAGGATCAACCTGCCAACTTCAATAGAAAAGGAACATCTGCCTAATGCATTTGGGGACTTCTTCATGGACAAAATAGAAAAAATTAGAGACAATTTAAGTAGTTGTGATATAACTAGTGAAAATTCTGTATTTGTTGGGAATAATCTTTCTTGTTTCAGTGAAGTTACCAGTGATGAAATCAATGACATAATTTGTTCTGCTGCTACTAAGCAATGTGAACTAGATCCCATGCCCACAGACTTGTTAAAAAAATGCTTACCTGATCTTTTACCATCCATCACAAAAATTATTAACACTTCTTTATGTACAGGTGCTGTGCCAGAGACCTATAACGTTGCACTCGTTAAACCTTTGCTTAAGAAAGTTAATCTTGACTCTGAAAACTTGAAAAACTATAGACCAGTATCTAATCTTCAATTTTTATCAAAGATTTTAGAGAAAGTAATTTTAAAACAACCACTTGGTCATCTAAACAATAACGCTCTCTGTGAATCATTCCAGTCAGCATATCATGCAAATTGTAGCACTGAAACTGCTTTATTGAGGATTGTTAATGATTTGTTTGGATTACTGGACAAGGGCTTGGTTTCGTGTTTAAACATTCTTGATCTATCAGCTACCTTCGACACTATAGATCATGAAATTATTCTTTGCAGATTAGAAGCAACCTATGGGATCTCTGGTATAGCTCTGAAATGGTTCAGGTCCTATCTATGTAACCGAAAACAAATTGTTGTAACAGATAACATAAAATCAAAAGAATACATACTGCCATATGGTGTTCCACAAGGCTCAGTTTTAGGTCCCACTCTCTTTATTATGTACATTGGGCCCCTGTCTAATATTTTTAAAGATCATGGTTTTTATTACCATCAGTATGCTGATGATGTCCAACTATATCACCCTGGTACGACTTTAGGTCATGTTGACAATGTTATAAAAGATAGTGAAAAGTGTATTATGGACACAAAAGAATGGATGAACCAAAACAAACTAAAGCTAAATGAAGACAAAACAGAAGTTATGATTATTGGAAAGAAAAGACAAATTACTGCAATTAAAAATGTAAAATTAAATCTTGGTGAAAGCACTGTAGCAAACGTGAATAAAGTTAAAAACTTAGGCACAATTTTAGAATCAGATCTCAGCATGGAAAATCAAATAAGTTCATTATGTCGATCATTAATGTTTCAATTAAAAAACATCAGCTCTATTCGTCCATTCATATCCCAAGAGGCAACTCGAATACTTATCACTTCACTTATGTTTTCAAAGCTTGATTATTGTAACTCTCTGCTCTTTGGAATTCCGAGCAACAAAATAAAACGCCTTCAGATAATTCAGAATAATGCAGCTAGACTGATTTTTAGAAAATCAAAAAGAGAATCTGCCTCAAGCCTTATTGACCAACTTCACTGGCTTACTGTTGAAAACAGAATAAAATTTAAAGCTGCAGTTTTGGTTTACAAATGTCTTGAAGGTTCAGCTCCCTCCTATCTTTCGGAACTTTTGAAAAAACATGAGTCTGATAGATTTTTAAGATCTACTACAGAAAACAAACTGGTTGTTCCCAGGTGTAAAACATCAAATTATGGAGATAGAGCTTTTAGTTGTTTTGGTCCCTGTGTGTGGAATTCTTTACCACAAGAGGTTCGAAATTCTGCCTCTCTAAACATATTTAAAAACAGGTTAAAAACATTTCTTTTTAAAAACTGAATTTTATAGCTTGCTATGGATGTATAAAGCTAGTTTGTCTGTGTGTGTGTAAGTTTATTTGAATGTGCTTTTATGATTTTTTACTGTGTACAGCGCCTAGAGCTTTTAATGTTTTAGTCCTGGCGCTATATAAATGTATATATTATTATATTATTATTATTATTGGAGAGAAAACTGAAATTGTTGAATGTTAGTCTTTTTTGTGGTCTTTAAGAACCAGGTTGTTTGTGTGTAGATGGAGGGAGGGAGGGGAATAATAATTAATCAAAGTCATTAATGTGGCATTTAAAAAAAAATGGCATAGAAAATCTGGAGGGTGCAGCAAGGCTTGAAATAAAGTCAAAATATGGCCAGAAGAAAAAAGCCGTATCTAGCAAAGCCTCGCGTAAGAAATAATAAAGGAACGATGCAATAACGCACAAAAGAAAAGGAAAAACTAGTCAAGCGTTCTGTATTATAACCTTGTTCAGAAAAATATGTGACAAGGTAGAAAATTAAATCAATAAATAAATTTTTAAAAATCTAACAAATAAAATAAATCCCAGAACGTGTAACCATTGTGAATACTTAGCATCTGCAAGTCCCAAACTTGGATTCTTGGAGCGCCGTATGACCGCCAGTAAATGACAGCCCGTATTGCAACGCTGTTTCTAAATCTAATATGAAATAACAAAAGTTTGTTATTCTTTGATATACTGGTAATATAATAATAATAATAATAACAATAATGAAGATCATTTATATAATACAACATTCTAAATACTCCATCTGCCCTTTGCTGCCCCTTGCATTTGTTGGAGAAATATTTTGGAAAGAACTAAAAATGGACAATGGATTGAATTTCTTGTACTTGACGTCACATCAAGTGCACTTCTCATATTTAACAGTACGTATACTTAAAATAGAAGCGAAAGATTTCACAATGTCCACATCTTAATTTTGTTGACGACGGTGGAAGATATCAGTTTAAAACTTCAAACATAATTAGAGTTTATTTCAGTATAAAAGTACGTGGAAAGCATTCAGCGATCCTAGTTCTTGTTTGTTCTATCTCCATTTTCTGAGAAACTGGAGATTTTTTAGTAGGTAGAAAAGGTATGACAAATATATACTTTGACACTTGTTTAAAATAGGCTGTGGCACTTATCAAGCTGTTTCACAATCTCCTTATGATAATACTAAAGCTGCAAACGTTTGACGTCGAATTTCTTAGTTGTGCAAAAAGCGAAGTTGGAACAAACAACAGTAAGGTCGCGATTCAGGTTTCAAAATTAAAATTTATAGAATGTTTCTCTATTTACATAGCGCGACTGTATTCTCTCACACTCAAGGTCGGTTTTGTGTGTGTGTGGTGTGTGTGTGTGAGTGTGTATGTGGGTGGGTGTGTGTGTGGGGGGTGGGTGTGTGGGTGAGTGTGTGTGTGTGGGTGTGTGTGCGTGGGTGTGTGCGTGTGGGTGTGTGTGTGTGGGTGAGTGTGTGTGTGCGCGCACGCGCGTGCGTGCGTGTGTGTGTGTGTGTGTGTGTGTGTGTGTGTGTGCGTGTTGTCCAATGCGTGTTTTGACACCAGCTTTGAAAAATTCTCATCACACATTCAAAGTGTTTAGATTTCCCTTTGGGAATTGCGTTGGTTGTTGCGCTTGTCAAGCCAAAATCAAGTTTTTCTGAGCAAGAATGCTGAATGTTTTATTGTTGCATTAGGAGGAAGATAGATGTGGACGTGGCGGTTGGAGGGCCGGAGAAAGAGAGAGAGAGAGACTGGCTGTGCAGGCTTTTAAGGTAGAACTAGTGGCAAGGTTGCTAAAATTACTATTTATGGACTTATTGTCTTATAACTTGGCATGTGGTATCAAAAGGGATTAAAATTTTTGTTAATACTAAAATGTGCATAAATTATGCAAATTAGGTATCCAATATGGCTGCCGAACTGCCTAAAAAACACATAAACTTTCATGCAAGCCTGTGAGCTCAAATATGGAACAATTCCTTTGCAATTTTGCGCCTTTGAGTACTTTTATAATTAAGTGGCCTTGTCCACAGCATCCGCTCCGCTAGTTTTACGGAATATGACGTAGGAAAAACTCGCTTTGCCTCTATAGCGGCGAGGAGCGGATACCGTAGACAAGTATACAGAGGCAAAGAGTGGTTTACTTTTTCGTACGTCTTTTCCGTAAAAATATCGGAGCAGCGCTGATGCTACAGACACGTATAGAGACTAAGAGTGTTTTACTTTTTCGTACGTCATTATCCGTAAAAATAGCGGAGCGGAGCTGATGCTGTAGACACTTATACAGAGACAAAGAGTGTTTTACTTTTTCTTACGTCATTATCCGTAAAAATAGCGGATGCTGTGGACAAGACCACGTACACTGGAGCTGCTGATCTCGCCTCATTTTCTTTGTTACTTGTTTAACTCCAAGACTTACTTGTGGCTAGTGCAATAATAACATCATACTCTAATTGAGCTAAAGGGTGTGTACGTAAGCATCTAGAATTTCTTGACTTCGTGATTGAGATATTACCAAAGTTTCTGTTGCCTACGGCTTCAAGTTTTTTGCGACAAATTACGTGGACAAGTCCAGTTTGAACACAAGTCCGTGTTTGATGTGTTTTTATTGCGATTTTTAGGGCCGTTAAGAAAAAGAAAAATTTTGGTCGAGTAGAATCAAAAAGTGTGATGGGAATTTTCTTTTTACATAATTATTTGCTGGTAGAAAATCAACCATGTATAAAACAAGCGTCAAAAAATCGGATTTTGTGTTTGATCGCGATTTTCTCCGTTTGGTCCAGCGCGACTTCCGTTGGGGTTAGTGGGGCTCGCTCACAATCATGATTGTCACCTCTGTATTCTCCATGTCAGCGGCTTTAAGTAGTATCGGTAATTAGAGTCTTTTTAAAAAAATAAAATAATTCCTCAGGCAAAATAACTGTTTATACTTTACTGTCCAAAGAGTTTGCCTTCTCTAAGACAGAAAAGACAAATTTAAGGCTAGATAAACTTATTTAAAATAGTCAAATTAATGCGAAACATAAATATTTCACGGGGAAAAAGTATTTGTGCCAATAAATTGCAGTGTTGTCAAAATATAGAACATTACGCCTTGTTTCAGGTGACATGTTTCAAGTATGAAACAATGGCTATCAGAGGGTTATTAATTAACAATATGCCAAACTGGCAATCCTTCGCTGCCCTTTCAGACCATTTCACTTTAAATTTAAATCAGACGCAGGGCTGAGAACCTAAATATTAGCTCCAATGAACGAGAAGGGAGCGAGGGACATAAATATCGCAGATACAGTTTCTAGACTTGAAAACTGCAAATTAAGATTAAATCCTTTGTCAAAGAAAATTACCATATTGCAAACAAATGACGGGACGCACAGGAAACCTGAACGTGACGACCCAACTCTATTTTGCTGCACGATCAATTTCCTTGGGTTTTAACACTGACGGTTAACAGATTTGCTGAGCCGGAGAATTAGAAGTAATGTGTCTGAAACGTGCGTCCGATAAGTTATAGATCTAAATGTGTTTTCATCCACACTAGAAGATGCACAGGGATAAGGATCTTTGTTATGTTTTTGAATCACAGTAAAAGACAAATCTAGAAAAGTGGTCATGTCTCGAATTGGGTCGCCGCAGATCAGACAAGTTGTTCGGCGCTTACAGATGCCAGTCTATCGCATCTAGAACTCGCTAACCAAAATCATGGCGAGAGGTATCTACCGAGTTAAAATTCGAAAGCTGTTGTTATGTTACTTGTTTGTACCTATCCTTAGCGTTTTGCGCTAGGGGGGCACGTACGTATACGTTCCTATCCCTAACCCCGTCCTTATCCTCAATCCTAAATCTTATTGAATCTCTAACCCTGCCCCCTTACCCCTTCAACCCAAAACAGGAGGAAAACAAAAAGAACATCTGAAAGAATAATTAATTAAGGCTGTTGTAAGGAGTATTTCAGGGGAAGCTTTGCAGTTCTGGAGTCACAAAAGGCTTTAAAATACACACCCTAGCGCTAAAAACGCGTGTGTGTGTGTGTGCTTGTTTGTGTGTGATCTAACAACCCACCTTTTTCCACAAATATTTTGGAGTTCATTCCCTATCCATTTACTTTCTCAATTCATTTTGGTTTTGCCGTATTGTTGTTTAATTTCTGGCCTACTGGACCCTTTATACTTGTCTTATATGTGTGTGTATGTATGTCTAGCATAAGGGTGTGCATAGTAGATTATGAGAGAGAGAGAGAGAGAGAGAAAGAGAGAGAGAGAGAGAGAGAGACAGAGAAAGACACAGAGAGAGACACAGAGAGAGACAGAGAGAGAGAGTTGTTTAATAATATGGAGAGAACAAGACTTAGTCTTCCTTTAAAGTACCCAGGGCAATTTTTTTTGATTAGACGCTATATAAATGATCTTCATTATTATCATTATTATTATTACTATCTCTGGCCTTCTGGTGATAGGTGCCCATGTGCAGATCAAATCAGTGCACCCTAGTCCTTGATTCTGTCTGACTTTCTCACTTTATTTCTTCTTGTGGCTGAGCCCTCATGAGGGCTATTTGAGCCCTGAAAACGGCTATTACTGCTGTTGCCTTTACAAAGGCTATTCTGGGCTACCGAGAAAAACATAGCGAATTCAACCAGCAGAAGGGTTTTATAACGTGGTTTACTGTTATCTGCTTGAAATAAGTGTTTTTCATAATTAGTAGAAGTGGCTGATGTTAGGAGAACGTAGTCTAATTGCAAAGCGGAATGGTGAAAAAACTGAATTGTTCTCTGTTCCGGTTGTCCTTACTATGTTAAATACTACTGGCCCCTAGAAACAGCTTTATTAGAAAAAGAATGCTCTTACAAGTACGTTCGTCCTCCAAGTCTTTGCGCTAGGGGTACGTATTTTAAAGCCTTTTACGACTCCAGAGCTAGAGAGCTCCCCCCCCCCCCCCTAGATGTTCCTTGACAGCCGCCTTAAGTAATAATGATTAATTGTGCTTTGAGATTTTCTTTTTGTTGGTTGAAAGAGTAATAGGCAGGGTTAAGGATTCCATACTGAGGACAAGGACGGGATTAGTGATAAGAACATTATTATACGAACGTACCCCTAGCGCAAAATGCTTGGGGTGCGTACATCGTCATACCTATAACCCCACAACAGCCTTAGAAAATACAGATAGTAACTGGCACGTCAGATCGGAATAGATATCGTCTTAAAACTTTGAGAAATTATATTTTATTGATTTTTGGGCAACAGAAGACTTAAGTGTAGACTTCAGGGATGTCTGGTATTTTATCAAGACGGACATAACTGTTCGAGCTCTTAATCTTGATGGGTTTTGGACATAGTTCTGTTATCATTATCAGTGGATTGGTGTCACCCAGTGGATGGTTGGTGGACGTTTCTGGAAGGTGTCTTATCGCTCTCTTATATTCTGCCCATCGCCTCGCTTCTTCCCAGCACAATGTGACTGTTACGAAGAAGTTTAAGATCCTCCACTGATTCCACTATGCTAGTGACACCTGTGAAATCATACAAATTTTATGGTGAACGATCATTCACATATCTTGGACCCTTAATGTGGAATAAGTTACCTATGGAACTGAGACAAACAAAATCATTAGTAAGTTTCAAAAGGCAGCTAAAGCATTTTTTGTTCCAGCAGGCTTATTTTTCTTGACTTACCTGAGGGGAGAGGGCATGTGATGGGAGGAGCGAGTATGTGATGGGAAGAGAGAGAGAGGGGGGGGGTGGGAAGAGAGAGAGAGAGAGGGGCGGGTGGGGAGAGAGAGAGAGAGAGGGGCGGGTGGGGAGAGAGGGATTGGGAAAGAGAGGAGTGAGTTTTTATTACTTGTAAAGCGCATTGAGCATTTACTGGAAATGCGCTATATAAATGCAATTTATTATTATTATTATGTCGACGTGCTTCCTTAAAAGTGAAACTGAAATCGGTTTCACCCCTTGTCACTAAATTAGTAGTTGTCTGTGTTTGTACGCGAACTGGTGGAGAAGCATAGATTGTCGGAAGAAATAGTACTTAGGATTTTATTATAGACTAGATAACCTACCGGGCATTGCCCGGAATAAACAATCATGTGCTCCCCCCCCCCCCCCCCGCCCTCTCTCTTTCTCTCTCTCTCGATATAATAAAATAATAAACTACAGTCTTGCTTCAGAACTCATGCGCACCAGAACACTACGCACCAAACTGAACGCTTGATGCGGTTACTTTTTATAACATGCACAGTACTATATATTACGAAACAAACATGCAAAAATACAGATGTTACATAGCAATAAACATTGTTATTTTTTTAAAATACATGCTTGAAGTAAACAACTTTTCAATATAGCCATCATCTTCCTTATCTCAATGCCACCCTCCTGCCAAATTTAAGGCCTGAAGAGTATAGTTTGGTCAGTTAGTCATGCCAAAGGTTGCGAGTTACTGAAATATATAATAGATTCACGTGGTTTCTGTTCTAACATACTAAGATGCCTCACCTTCTGTACAGTTTCATGGATTCAGATGTCCGTTTTTTGAATGCGATGAATTGTGAAATTCTTTGCCTCACTGATTTTCTCTCTCTCTGTCTCTCTTTTTCTTTCTCTTCCCCCCCCCCTCTCTCTCTCTCTCTTCGCCTCTCTGCCCCGCTTTCCCTTTCACTCTCCCTGCTTCTCTCTCCGTCTGTTTGCTTCTGTCTGTCTGTATTTCTCACTCACTTTCTCTCTCTCGTTCTCTCTCTCTTTCTCTCTCTCTCTACCCCTGTCTTTCCCCCTGTCTCCGCCCCCCCCTCTCTCTCCCAGTTTCTCTGTCTTTCTGTCTGTTTGTCCGTCTGTATGTCTTTCTCACTCTCTGTGTGTCTATCTACATGCCGGTCTGTCTGCCTCACTCTCTCTCTCTGTTTCCCTTCCTCTCTCTCTCTCTCTGTCTCCTCTGCTCCCCCCCCCCCCGCCTGCTATCCTCCTGACAAAGATTGATGCCCTCTCTCAATGCCCCAGTTCAGAAAGTCACGTGTTTGTCATTTCCATAATTTCCTGTAACAATTCCAGAACTGCAGGAACTGCTGGTTTCACATCAGTTAACGAGCCCTCCAATTCTACAGTGTGTGTCTGTGAGCGAGGGCCTATATGTGTGTGCGTGTGTTTGTGACATGCGCGTGTGTGTATGATATTTCGTGCTTTCTTTTTTTTTCCCTGCCGTCAAAAATGATGGATTGTCCCTATTTCACCGTTATTTCAAATGAAACACTTTTTGAATCTCAAGATCCCCCCCCCCCCCCCCAGATCGCCCACCTTCACATGCACATTTACATACCAGCACTTATCCATTCTTATCCATTCAGCCTGGTAGAGGCGCACATTAGCCGATTTTTGGTATGCCAACTAGTTGATAGTGACGTCACGATGGGATTTAGCAGAGACTATAGATGTATAGAAAGGGTTTACTGCCGCCAAATCGCGAAACTAGGTCACTGCGGTAAACAAGATATTGAAGAATTGAAGGAGACCGCCTTCACCAAAGATAGTGTGCACATCTGTTTACTGAGGTTTGTTCATATTTTTTGGCCGATTGAAACTATTTAGAGCCGTTTGTAAGTTCTTACGCCCCGTGGAAATGCATAAACAGGTGTTGTTTACCGCAGCGACCTACTTCCCGCCCCATGCTGACAGTGGTTTCGCAGAGCCTCCCGTGTCTCGCAGTGCAAATCGACCAATAGTGAAACTATATATGAGCTTAGTGTGGTCTTGTCTATAGCATCCGCTCCGCCATTTTGAGGGAAACTGACGAACTGACATAATGAGAAACTCTCTTTGTCTCTATAGGTAGAATGCGCATATCCGCCACCTTGGCTGTTCGGACCCACACATCACCATGGCGATGAATGCATTGGTTTTGATTCGTTAGCTGATTTGCACTACGAGCACTTAAGGCGTCGCGGACCAATCGGAGGCGAGCTGAAAATAGTTAGCTGCAATAAACAATGGCACGTGTGTTCATGCACATAGTAGACGTTCGGTTAATTATTCTGTCACCTCCTTTCCCTTGTTTACACGGATGGTAGGGAATCTGACCAGCTTGGATCCATCCTTTCCACCCTTGTCATAACAATCAGTTACAATGCAACCAGCAGTCATTTAAACGGCTTAGAAATATCTCGAAGTTACACTGATCAGCTGATCCACCGGCCATCTTGTCTGGAGGAAGAACAAAACAAAAACACTGTGACGTCATGCGCATTCTATCTATTAGCTATGAGGAGCGGAGCGGAACGGATGCTGTGGACAAGTAAACAGAAGCAAAGAGTGTTTTACTGTTTCACACGGCATTTTCCCCCTAAAATAGCGGAGCCGGGTGAATACTTTGGACGAGATCACTTATGCTAATTAGCTTTGTCCTGTTAAGTCATATTGGACAGGTCATGCTGCATATTATTATAGAATAGAGAGAAGACAGCAACAGTACTCGATGGTACAGCTGGTGCTACTCCTAGGCCTAGCATTTCTATTAACATAAATCACGACCATCTCTAGAATCTTTCTCATCATGTCTGCCTAATTTGCCCCCTCGATAAGTCTTCGCCAAATCCTCATTCTCCAGTCTCGTGAACTCGTTATTAAATTATGTAAGGCGACCATGAAAACGGCCAACGACGTAATTCACGTGACTTCCATATTATATTTCTCCATTTCTCTCGCTTCTCCGCCGCTCAGCTCCACCCCTCTCCCTCTCTCTTCCCACCCCCAGGGCCGTGCAAAGATGGTATTAAGCCCAGGCCAGATGGGGCTTGTAGGCCCTTTTTCAAAATGCCCTGCAACTATTTTCCGTTTAGCTGTTGTTATAAGCACGTATGCATCCCAATTGTTTTGCGCTAGGGACGCGTACGTATACGTATCTATCCTTAACCCCCGTCTTTATCCTCAACCCTAAATCTTATCGAAACCCTAACCCTGCCCCTTAGCCTTTCAACCAAAAAAAACACAAAAAAACAGGAGAAAAACAAAAAGAAAATCTGAAAGCATAATTAATCATTATTAATTAAAGCTGTTGTTAGGAGTAAATTGGGAGGACCTCTGTAGCTGTGGAGCCACAAAAGGCTTTAAAATCCGTACCCCTAGCTAAACAACAACAACCACAACGTGGGGGACTTACGTACTTGTAAGAATATAATTTTTGTATTAATTCAGTATTGAGGTATACGTCATTTAGATCTTACACTGGATTCTGTTGCCTTGTTTGCATGTAGTTATCGGTAGAATTATTATTGTCTGCAGTATGCATCTTCTTTAGTGTTATACCAAAGAGGGCTCACTGACTATCTTTACAATCAGAGGACCTACCCCCCCCCCCTTTTTCTCTAACAGGAGGACTTACGACATCCCCCCCCCCCCAAATCATAGGCCAGTGACCCACCCTCTCCCCTCTCTGGTCTGGACGTCCTACCCCTCGTAGCCTTTTCATATCTCCGAGCGAAGTCCCATGTATTCGTCATGACAAATACAGAGGAGTTTTAAGCATTGAAATACTATGCAAATGAGGACCGCAGGAGGTGGGGGAGAGGGAAGGGGGGTGGGTTGAGGGCAAGAAGGGCGGCTATTCAGAGATAAATCAAATCTTCAGGCTGCGAACCCCTCAGAAACTTATGGCAAGGGGTAAAGAATATTGATGAAGCGAATTACTTGCCCCTTGTTCTCCACGGCGGGAGAGAGGGCGCTCTTGTTTCCTCAAGCCCTCTTTTGGTGACCTTCACATTGGACAACCTGGAATGCGAAAACGGCTTATCTGAAACATTCAAATCCATTCTTTAACAATGTTTTCCCTTTGAGCTGCACATCGACGTGTGAATGTACGTCTGAGTGCGAAAACGAACTGAATTTATACAAGTTTATCTAGCTAGATATCTCGTTTGGAGCCGGAGTGTTTTGACCGAATGTGCCGAGGCGCTTCGGAGGGGTTTAATTTCATTTTCAGCCCGGTTTCTCTGTTTCTTGTTCAATTTGGTCTGTAAAACGCGTAATTCAATGTTGGTACAGGAAGACTTCGAGACCGGCCGTGTAATATAATGCAATGAAGCGATGGCAGTTTTATCTTATTTAGTTTGTCTCCCCTTGGTCTGTCTCCCAGATTTTTTTTCTTCTTGAGTTATCTCCCCCAATGTTGATTAGGTTGGACGGCATCCCAAAGATTCCATACAGGTCTCCAAAACCATTTTCTAAAAGTCGGAATAAATAGGATTCAAACAATAATAATAAGTAAATACGGTAAGCAAATTAAGAACTGAGTGGGCACGGGGTGGAATGCCCTCAAATCTGAAAAAAGAAAATAATAATAATTTTAAAAAACTCGACTATTTCCACGCTACTTACTTCTTATATTCATACCAAACATTATGTGCGCAGTATCCATCTAGTCGTATGCATGTCTCGCTTTGTATCTGCGAGCCACTTTTTTTTTCTCAGTCAGAATATGATTGCCTTCGTGTATGTCTCTCGCGGCTTTTTTCTCTCTCTCTCTCTCTCTTTTATGTTTCTCTCTCTCTCTCTCTCTCTCTCTATCTCACACTCTCTGTTTCTTTCACATTCAATTTCTCTGTCTCTCTCTCTCTCTCTCTTTCTCTCTCTGTCTCTCTCACTCGTACACACATTCACTTTGTTTCTCTCTCTCACACACACATATTCACTGTCTCTCTCTCTCTCTCTCACACACACACACATACATTCATTTTGTGTGTGTGTATGTCTCTCTCTCTCTCTCACACACACATACACGTTTTTTTTTGTCTCTCTTTCTGTCTCTCACACATGCGCACATCCACTTTGTCTTTAGCTCTTTCTCCTCCCCCCCCCTCTCTCTCTCTCCTGCTCCCTCCCAGTATCTTCTCTACCCTCTCCTTTCCGTCTCTTCCTCACTCTAGCTGTCTGTTTGTCAGAGAAAATTGATAGCATGATTGAATGAATGCACCCATCATTTCCAGGATCAAGCCGGTTCTTTTTCTTCATTTAAAACACTCAGTGCCATCAGAGGCTGTCTCGGGAAATGAAGTTTGGAATGGCGAGGGATTCAGTGACTCAATACCAGGGTTATTTCCCTTCGCTATCCTGTTTGTCGCAGTTATCTTTTCATTTGTGTTTCATGGTACGATTTTTAAGCCACTGCGTTGAATTTTACGGAGACCAGATATCGCATTCTGTCAAATCAGTGTTTGGTTTGGTTAACCTTAAGGAGCAATGGAGACTGTATGGTACATTTCTCTAAAAGCTGTTGTTATTAGTACGTATGCAACCCAAGTGTTTTACACTAGGGGCACGTACGTATACTCTTCTCTTCACTTCACTTTCTCTCTTTCTCTGACTCTGTCTGTTTGTCCGTCTGTGTGTCTGTTTCGTTCTCACTCTCTCTTTCTCTCAGTCTCACTTTTGTCTGTCTTTCTGTCTCTCTCACATGTTTTCACTTTCACTCTCTGTCTATCTCTCTGTCTGTCTGTCTCTCTCCTCCCCTCTCACCCTCTCTCTCTCTCTCTCTCGCTCTCTCTCTCTCTCTCTCACGTTCACCCTCTTTCTGCCTGTCTATCTACTCCTCCCCTCCTTCTCTTTCGTTCTTTCTCCTTCCCTGTCTCTCTCTCTCTCTCTCTCTCTCGCGTAATTTTTTCTCACTTTACTCTCTGTATGCCTGTTTCCCTGTCTCCCACTCTCTTTCTTTCTTTCTCTCTTCATTGCCCCCCCCCCCCACACACACACGCACACCGGCTTTACTCCGCTTTGTCCCTCCTAAAACTATTCCTGCCTATTTCTGCTGTTCAAGCCCGTATATTTATAGACTGTCTGGAACGTCAAGCAATGTGTGAAGAATACACATCCGTCTTTTGATAATTTGTCTGGTTGGATTTTTTTATGTATCCACAGTGACATAATCTTTCTCATTATCGATGCCATAGCCATTCGTTTCCCCCAACGTATTCTCTTCTGTGTAGAGTGCAAAATATCTAATTTATGTTTGTCTTTTTTATTTCTGTTGTGGCTGTATCCCTATTCTGAGAAGTTCTTGGCTGTTGTTAGGGAACTGTTGTGGGTGTATCCCTATTCTAAGAAGTTCTTGGCTGTTGTTGGGGGAGTGTTGTGACTGTATCCCTATTCTGAGAAGTTCTTGGCTGTTGTTGGGGGACTGTTGTGGCTGTATCCCTATTCTGAGAAGTTCTTGGCTGTTGTTGGGGGAGTGTAACAGTTGTGGCTGTATCCCTATTCTGAGAAGTTCTTGGCTGTTGTTGGGGGAGTGTACTAGTTGTGGCAGTATTCCTGTTCAGAGAAGTTCTTGGCTGTTGTTGGGGGAGTGTAACAGTTGTGGCTGTATTCCTGTTCAGAGAAGTTCTTGGCTGTTGTTGGGGGAATGTAACAGTTGTGGCAGTATTCCTGTTCAGAGAAGTTCTTGGCTGTTGTTGGGGGAGTGTAACAGTTGTGGCTGTATCCCTGTTCAGAGAAGTTCTTGTCATATTGGGATTGTTGTAGCTGTATCAATATTCTGAGAAATTCTTGCCTGTTGTCAGGGCTAGAGGACTGTAGTCTGGTTACAAAGCCGAAGAGAAAAAATACTGAATTGTCGGTAGCCCTTTTTTTTTTTACAATCCTGCGATATTTATTCTTATTATTTAGACTAGTTGGCCCGCTGACTCAAGGAATACACATGCGATTTTTAAAGTTGAGTTTCGATCACCAATGTGTAAACTGAGGAGCAGAATGAAATTTCCTGTCATACTTTTGAATTTTATTGGAAGAAAATGCTTATTTTCTTTCCCGGCCCAAAATGTAGGAACACTTTCTTCTGTTCAACTTAGTTGTGGCTGAAAATGAACGAAAGTATTAAAAAATATTAGCGAACTTCAAGACCTTTTAAAGATAATGCCCATGTCCACCGTTGCGCCTTTCTATGTGTAAAATGAAAGTTTGTACAATTTAAGGCTCAGCCGCTATAACGTCTTTCATGATTACATAGGAGGCTTTACGTCCTTTATAATAATTATGATAATCATAAATATTGCTTTTCAGTATCGTCACTACTCAACACATAGGTAGTGTCCGTTCATACCCTCGATTTTTTCTTTTCTATCCGGATAACCGAAAAAGACCGAGAAAACACAACGATAGAGTTTTGCTTTTATTGAGTCATTTTTCTCTTGTTGTCTTTTGTTTTTGTTCTTTTAAATCCTGCGTTGTTTTTATCCAATTAAATTTGCATGGATCATCAATAGGCCTATGACAGCGGGGTTCCATGTATTCCATTCAGTTTTCATCAACATTGAAATGATTGGATATCGTTCAGGTTTTTTTTTACGGGAAGCCTGGGGCAGATCGATTCCACTGGGAAATGTCTGGATAAGCTAACGGTGGCTAATTTGGAGTTGTAAATTCGAAATGAAACGTAAGTACGAGTATCGCGATGTTGATGTTTGTTCTTTCTCCATTTTCTGAAAAACTGGAGATCTTTTAATATGTAGAAGAGGTATAACAAATGCACACTTTGACACTTGTTTGAAATGCGTTGTGGCACTTATCCTGTTCTGCATATCATTAAGCGAAAGTCGGAAATGTTTAATACCGAATTTCTCAATTATGCTGAAAGTGGAGTTGGAACAAACAAGAACTAAGGTTGCTGTATCTCAAAGTATGATAATGACATGATGGTGTTCGTCAACACCCAGGCATATGGTGCAATAGCATCCAGTGGTCATACAATGTTTTAACGATCTGGAGAGGATGACATTACAGATTCTAGAGAAAAGATCATTTGAAGATGTTGTCCCCTTAGAATGACGAGGTTGTAGTTCCCTTCCATCAACGTTTGAGAAATTGATGGTTGAAGTTTTATGTGCAGATAGTCTTCTTTCTTGTAAGTAATACTTACAAATTGATACTTTGATACACAATGGAGAAGACCTGTAGAAGTAGTGTGTAGTGTGTAACTCGTTTCAGTCAGAATGTGGAGATAGAATCTTATCATTATAAGGGGACAATCTGATAAACGGTGCTTGCTTAGATCTCCAAATGTGTTTTCTTAGTCCTGTCGGGCGAAATGATTCAAGTCTGAAAGTGGGCATACACAGGTAGCTATCGCATTTTCTCTTTTCTCATCGCCTTGTTTCTTTCTCTTTCCTTCCTGCCGCATTCACAGTAGACAGTAATATACAAATGATCATTTTTCGTTATTATTTTTTATATTCTGTAGGTAAATATTTAAGTTTGATATCAAAGGCTTGGGATCAGCGATTAATAGAAAGTTCGTTTACCCCCGACATCGATACCTCAATAATTTTGGTGCAAGTAATCGATACTGCTGGGAGGGCAAGACTGATGGCCCAAACAAGAGACCCCGAGTGACGCCATGCCATGATGGACGAGGAAATCACGAGGACATGGTTTTGCATACAGGAAGAATATTATGAATATGGCGCCAGGAAGACAACATTATACTTCACCCCGTTCGTTAAAGATATCTTTTTACAAACTTGGTGTCTTGAATAATGAAGCCTTTTTGTTCCCCTCATATTTTATGATTTAAACTTTTTCATAGAATTCGGTTAACTTAAACAAATGCTTGTGTCTGGCGTAAGGGTGGTTGGGTGGACGCTTCTGGTAGGTTCTTTTTCTATCTGTCTTGCTATTTCCCTAGCACAATATGGTCGTTATCGTGTCGACGTGCCATCTTCAAACTCAGACTGAAACTTATCTAGTCCTCGTTATAAGTTCAACTTACGGCTTTTCTACGGAGAAATTTCTTTCGGTGGCTGTAGAAATCTGTATATTTTTACTGGTGGATTTGAATGACGTGTCTTTTGGGAGTGATCTGGGTGTTTGTATACAATCCCCAAGTTTAAAATCAGAGGGACTCAGACAACATTTCAAACACTGTTAAGTTCATGGTGCATTTGAACAGTTCTCCGAGTGACCGTTTTGATGACTACATAGTACCACCAAACTGGACATAACTGTTTGACCCTCTCACGCCCAGTGATCCGTATTTGCAACACCTATCATAACCTTTTCTTTTTTTTAAAACTAGTTTATAATTATCAGTAACGGAGTTTTTGTGATTTATCTTGATATCATTGCGTTTTATTTGACTAGTTTAAAATAGATTTGCCTGCTTCATAAGCTTTGGAGAAGGCTTTAAAAGTCTTCAAGTCTAGGCGTTAGAGGATTAAAGAGAAATGAAAAACTGGAGAATTGTAATTTGTCGCAATATTTACGATTATATTTTAGCAAGGTCCAACCATTCATCCATCCATCCATCCATCCACCTCCCCCCCCCCTCCTGGCCCCTTCAGTCTTCCTTCTGCTTGAATTTCAGTTTCTATATCTACTTCCCTGTCTGTGTATCTTTCACTGAAATAACAGACCATGCTAAACACAGAATAAAATAGCCTTTAATATGGCTAAAGACATTTTGGTTTGCTTGCCGTAGGCTAATATTCTGCATCCCTAGGCCCTCCTTCATGCTGCCAGTATTCTATAGGACATAATGTACTATTCTACTACGTACAACAAACTGGTCTATCAAACCAAATCGAAGTCTTTCCCCCCCAGTCTATCTAAGTAAACGTCACTTTCACGTCTTCAGAGAAGGAACTTGACGGTCCCCGGGCATGGGAAGAAAGAGAGAAAAGGAAAGGAAAGACAAGAAGAAAAAGTCCGAGCTTGCTCGTCCCTTCTATCAAATTGAGTGACAGATATTTGGTTAGAAAACTCACAAAACTCCTGGACTTCCAGGGCATCATTTCCTGCCCCAGTGTTGGCTTTTGTTAGCCCACAGTACCCCGCTTTTTCCCACCTTCCTGGACTAGAGAGTTCAGTATCTTTTGGGTTCCCCGCGGTGGATAGTTCATCAATGGATCCCATCCATGGGATTATTGGATTACCGGATCTCGGACGATGTTACCTCCCCCTTTTTTGTTGATTGGCCGGAGTTGTGTGCCTGCCCCCCCCCCTTTCTTTTTTTGCCTTTGGTTTGATCGCTAGTCCGTCTTTGGTCTGTGGCTTTCACTGTTAGGGGATCGGTTGATTGTGATGACGTGTGGGTTTTATTGTTACAGGGTTTTGTGGTTAAGACTTTTGTCATAGGTCTCTATCGAGTTATGTGATCTTCATAATGCACACTGAGCGTAAAGCTTTTGACAAATTTTTGGCGAGATTTTGCGTCGATAAAAAGAAACGTTTTGTCGGTACAGCTCAAAGACCCCAAAAGACGCTCTGTTATGTTTTATTACTTCCTAGAGTTTGAGTGGCAAATGGTGAATTCAGTTCTTGTTTGTTCCAACTCCACATTTTGAACCACCAGAAATTCCACATTAAACGTTTGCGGCTTTAGTATTATGATGAGGAGTTAGAATAACTCGGAACTGTGAAACAGCTTGATAGGTGACAGAACGCATCTTAAACAAGTGTCAAAATATGCATTTATTTTACCTCTTCTACATACTAAAAGATCTCCAGTTTTTTTTTTCTTTCAGAAAATGGAGATAAAACAAAGAAGAACTAAAGTGGTGAAGTGGTAATTAGATAGAGAAATTTCAATTTTAACTTCAGTTGTATAATTATATATTGTCCTTTAGTAAACTGTAATAAAATTGGTATTTGAAATTTATAATAATTGACACTTTGTGAAATTTTACACTTTGTGCCGAGATATTAATGTTTGTCCTTCAGTTCTTGCGCCACCCGTGAAGTTTCACGAGTCCAATGACTGATAGTCCGCGGCAGATAATGAAATTTAGACAGTGTGAAGTGTTACGCCTGTAGGAAAGTGGTCGGTCACCTACTGACCAACTTCACAGACTGTACAGTTACCGAATGGTCTACAACTACAATGTTAAATTACATTGTCTGAGAAACGTCTTTTAATGCAAGAATGAAGTTACGTTAATGAGCCAGACTTAGCAGGCTGGCCCCAGACAGTTCCTGTGAGTGTATCACATAGGGAAATGCAAGGAAGTACTTTAATTACGTTCTTGTCATGAGGTTACGTGTGTTATTGACACGAGCAGTGGGTGAGCCACGAGTCGTCGCTACGAGTACAGAGAGGGCAAAACTTGTTGACTGGATGGGAAGAGAGATAAACTCCTAACGCGACCTTAATTAATTCTTAGTTTCAACTCCACTTTTTTTCCCAACTGAGAAATTCGTCGTTTACCTGAGTGTTAAAGTGCGCGTTTATTATATATATTCTGTATACTAAAACATCTCCAGTTTTTCAGAAAATGGAAACAGAACAGACAAGAACTACGGTCCCGATAAGGTTGACGGACAGTGTCTAATTTGCGTCAGTTTAGACTCAGTGGGTGCTCTCTCTCTCTCTCTCTCTCTCTCTCTCTCTCTCTCTCTCTCTCTCACTCTCTCTCACTCTCTCTCTCACTCTCTCTCTCCCTCACCCACTTTCTCAAACACACACTCTCTCTCTCATTCTCTCTCTTTCACACTCTCTCTTACACACACACACACACTCTCTCTCACTCACTCTCTCTCTCTCTCTCTCTCTCTCTCACTCTTTCTTTCACTCACTAACTCACTCACTCTCTCTCTCACAGTGACATATTCTCTCACTCTCTCTCTTTCTCACTCATTCACCCTCTCCCCCTCTCTCTCTCTCTGTCTCTGTCTGTCTGTGTCTATCTCACTCACTCTCTCTTTCTCTCACTCACTCACTCTCTCTCTTTTACTTTATTTCTCTCACCCTTTCTCTCACTCTCTCTCTCTCTTTCTCTCACTCCCTTCCCCTTTCTCTCTCTCTCCATCCCTCTCTCCCTCTCTCTCTTCTCAGTGCGCCATTGGCCGAAAAACTACATGAAGACCTACAAGTTTAGCTTATACAATAATGTGTCTCACTTTGAGATTCAACGATTCTCAAGTTTGTTTGGGATAATTTTACAGGGAAACCGGTGGCACTTAAATTCCAGTATCGCACAAAACAATTCCCAAAACACCTTGGCTGTTGTTAAAGGACCGTAATAAGCTGTATCTGAATAGTAAACACAAGTTTGTATTTTCTTTATTGGCTTTGCAATGACACTACTGTCCCATAACAACAGACACTTTCTGTAATATTTCCCACGGTCAAGAATTCGTGATGGCTATTTACGGGCGTTTTGCACTGACAGAGGCAATTGAAGTGTTATTATGTGATTATAACAGTGCAGGATTATTGCAAAGGGTGTTTGACAAGTTGGAGAATGGGATTTGTGTATTCGGATATTTGTCTGACAGCTTGATGCGCCATTGTCCTTGGAGTTTGGTAATTGTGTCTTTGGTTTTGGCGTGATTGAAGGGTGGCTCGTTTTTTTTTTGCTGTTGTTGTTTTGTAATGTTGGCAGTGTGATTAATCGTCGGTGTGCACGTGTGTGTGTGTGTGTGTGTGTGTGTTGGGGTGGGGGCGGGGGATGGGTAAGAAAGAGATGGGGTACAGAGAGCGAGACAGGGAGAATGAGAAGAGGTAGAGATTGAGAAAGAGAGAGAGAGAGAGAGAGAGAGAGTGAAAAAAAGATGGGGAGAGAGAGAGAGAGAGTGAGAAAGAGACGGGACAGAGAGAGAGAGAGAGAAAGAGACGGGGCAGAGAGAGAGAGAGAGAGAGAGCGAAAGAAATGGGGCAGAGAGAGAGAGAGAGGGAGTGTGAGAAAGAGATTGGGGAGAGAGAGAGAGAAGAGAGAGATGGGACAGAGAGAAGAGAGGGTGAGAAAGAGGCGCTGCAACGAAGACACGGCGATTGAGAGAGACAGAGAGGAGAGAGGACAGACTGGCGGGGAGAAGAGGTCTTGGTGTAGAAATAGAGATAGAAAGAGAAAGAGAGATACGCATAAATACAAGGGCAGACAAACGGAGAGTGAGATAGAGAGACAGTTGGAAAGAGGCTCATTTGAGTCAGAGAGGGAAAGAGGGAGAGAAATTCTATGAACAGAGACAGACAGACAGAAAGACAGGGCAAGTGAAGGAGAGAAGGGATGAAGAGATGAAAGAATTGGAAACAAACGCATACACCCACAGATGTTCCCCCACCCTCCGGCACACACCGGAGGGGAAAGATGGAGAGAGAGTACGATATACAGTCTGCATTTACGGTTGTCTTCGCACTGACTGAACGGCTGATGTCTTCTTCACTTCTGCGAATCCGTCAATCTGTCTGTCCGTCTGTCTGGTTCGTATCTCAGTCTGAATGTTTGTCTATGCGCACTCTGGCTCTACATTCTGCTTAGACAGCAGTCTGTCTCCCCCCCCCCCCCTCTCTCTCTCTCTCTCTGTCTCTCTCTCTCCCTCCACTGATCAAGCATGTCAGACAAATTTTTCCCCAATATCCCCTGTGCTTAAAACTGACACACAAGCGTTCGAGTGGAAATGATTCGGAAAAATGAGACACTCAGGATTGCGATCCTGCTGGGTACTCATAGCGTTAGTCACTTTACTCATGTCATAGACAGTGGAAATGATAGATAGCTTCTTCGTAGGTGGTCTAGGGGGTTATTTGAACTTTTAATTAAACCGGTTTAAAATAATACTGGTGATCTCAGCTCTTGTTAGTTAATAATAATAATAATAATAATAAGTAGAATTTCTATAGCGCATTTCTAATAAAATTATTACTCAATGCGCTGTACATTGCATCAATAATTCATGCATACACTTTCCAAATCTCATACTAAAACACGCACTCTCATCCATACAAACTTTCAGTTTCACACACATAGACGCTCTTAGTCATATAGCACGAGGTTATATAATTCTAGGCCCATTTTCTGAAGAAAAAAAAATAAAAAAATAACTGGAAATTTTTTAGTATGTAGAAGATTTTTTAACAAATGCACACTTTGACACTTGTTTTAAAATGCGTTGTGGCACTTATCGAGCTGTTTCACAGTTCCGATTTATTCTATCTCCTTATCATAATAACTAAAGCCGCTAACGTCTAAAGTCGAATTTCTCGGTTGTGCAAAAGGTGGAGTTGGAAAAAACCCAGAACTGAGATCGCGAGATCTAGGGACAGAAGGAAGCACTACTACAAGCGCCCCCCACCCACCACTGTCTGATGTTGGGCTTACTTATTTACTTGGCTTTGTATAGTGTGTTTTTAGATACTAATCTGATGAGATGACCTTTCAGGCAAGCTGAGATTTTAAGTGTAAATATTTGGGTAAAAAAAAAAAAAACGAAAATCCAACTCGAAGGAGTGAAGTCATATCTATTCTGTGAATAAGCAAAGCGAGTTCCTCACAATGGAATACCTGTATGATGTAATGCTCCATTCTCCAAAGAAAGACCCGACCCGGCAAACTAGGGAAAGAATGATGGAATATTGTTTATCGTATCTTATTACACAAAAAAAATAGTGGTGGGAGTAATTTATTGTGGTGCAATTTTGTACATTTTTTTGCTCAGCGCTAGAGCCTAAATGACAGTTTCAAAAATTATAAAATTAATTTTGTTAAGCGTCAACTAATCCATTCCAATCGCTTTTGTATTGAACGATTGTGTTGATTCAAGTTTCACGTATTTTTAAATAAAAGTCTTAAAAATGTAAAATACAATGATCATTGTTTTGGCTCCCTGTATCAAGCCCACCGCATCGGAAACGATGTATTAATACGCGTTCAATTTGGTGAATGCAATTTCCCTATCAGAAATGAGTGCGTAGTGCTCTGGTGCGCTTGAAATCTGTAGCAGGGCTGTAGAATATGGGAAGTTTTCTTGATCACAAAGAAAAAGAGAGGGAGAGAAGGGTTTATAGGTTTATCCCGGATAATGCCGGGAACCTCAGCTAGTTATAACAAAAAAAATAGTGGCGGGAGTAATTCATTGTGGTGCAATTTTGACCATTTTTTTGCTCAGCGCTAGAGCCTAAATGACAGATTCAACAATGATAAAGTTGATTTTCCTAAGTGTCAACTAATCCAGTCCAATCGCTTTTGTATCTACCGATTGTGTTGATTCAAGTTTCGTGTCTTTTTTAAATAAAAAGTTGTAAAAATGTAAAATACAATGATCTTTGTTTTGGCTCCCTGTAGTAAGCCCACCGCACCGGAAACGATGTATTAATACGCGTTCAGTTCCGTGCGCTCAATTTTCCTGCCAGAAATGAGTGCTTAGTGCTCTGGTGTGCATGAAATCTGTAGTAAGACTGCAGAATATGGTAAACTTTCTAGAGGGTGGGTTCACAGGTTTATCCCGGATAATGCCGGGAACTTCATCTAGTCTTATTATTAAAAAAAAAATAGTGGTGGGAGTAATTCATTGTGGTGCAATTTTGACCATTTTTTGGCTTGACACCACAGCCTAAATGACAGATTCAACAATGATAAAGTTGATTTTCCTAAGTGTCAACTAACCCAGTCCAATCGCTTTTGTATCTACCGATTGTGTTGATTGAAGTTTCGTGTCTTTTTAAATAAAAAGTTGTGAAAATGTAAAATACAATGATCTTTGTTTTGGCTCCCTGTAGTAAGCCCACCGCACCGGAAACGATGTATCAATACGCGTTCAATTCGGTGCGCGCAATTTCCCCCACTAGAAATGAGTGCGCAATGCTTTGGTGGGCATGAAATCTGTAGTAAGACGGTAGGATATGGGAAGCTTTCTGGGCCTAAAGAGAGAGAGAGAGAGAGAGAGAGAGAGAGAGAGAGAGAGAGAGAGAGAGAGAGAGAGAGAGAGAGAGATGGAACGGCGGGTTCACAGGTTTATCTGGGATAATACTGGGAACTTCATCTAGTTATCTGAAAAAAAAAATACTGGTGGGAGAATTTCATTATGGTGCAATTTGGCCGCTTTTTTTTGCTCATCGCAACAACCCGAATAACTAAATCATTTTCTCGTGTCAATGAATCTAACCTGTACATATGAAGGACATCGTTCCCACGTAGATCCGTTGGCTACACTGTGCCGAAGTCGGTGTAATGTTGAGACCACCCCCCCCCCCAAGGCACTCCTAACCAACCCTGTGGAAATCCTATACAGATCTACGTCGGACTGACATAAGGATGCTGGTTGTCATCTTTAATATACAGTAGTTCCACAGTTAAGAAGAGGAAGCTCAGATGGCATGGGCATGTGACAAGATCAGATGGGCTCTCCAAGACCATACTACAGTGAACAGTGCAGGGGAAGAGAAGGCGAGGCAGACCGAGGAAGAAATGGGCAGACAACATTGCGGAATGGACCAAGTTGAGCTTTACCACAACCCAGGCACTCGCCCACAACCGCCACAAGTGGAGCCAGCTGGCTCAGCGTTCGTCACTGCAGCGCCCTTACGACCCCCGGTGGGTTATGGGATCAGTGGCAATGACAGTTCTACGTAATAATGTGGCAGTGTACTATGTTGTCTTGGTAGATTTTGATGTGGCTAAGTGAATTTACAGTGAAACGGCAACGGGTGGTTGATGGACGCTTCTGGTAGGGTCTACTTCTGTCCTATCGTTCTGTTCTATTCTGTCTATCGTTTAAATTTTTCCTAGCATATTGTGATGCCATCGTGTCGACGTGCTCCCTCTGAACTCAGACTCAAACTAGGGCAAACAGGTCTAGGAAAAAAAAAAAGAATTTAAATATCTGATGAAATTATCAATTACAACAAAAAAAGTTTACCAGTGAAATCGATTTACTTTGTTATTATGCGGCGCTACATGTTTTTTTTTTTTGACAGTGAGAGCTTCATTAAAAAAAAAAAAAAAATAAATTATTACCCCTACCAAGAGAATCGCGGCGTGCGGAAAAGGGTGGTAGATCAGATTTCAAGGGTGAGGGAGTTGTTAGCGTTGCCGTGAAATTCATGGGCATTTCAGGGAAGTGTCCCCTTAGTTCCAGAATAGTCTGATTGTGTGTGTCTCTTGAATCTTAAACTTACAAATTTTTTTCGCTTTTTGGGGGGGGAGACCCTCTAAATTTGGTTTGGAGTCCGTTGTTACATAATCATAGAAGACGGAGCCTTTTTAAAAAAAAAAATTTATTTTGAAGGAATCTGAAATTTCGCCTTTGTTTGATTAGAAAGAATAACAACTTTGATGAGAGCGTGGCTCGATCTAAGTTCTTCTTTGCTCAAATTCTACTTTTTGCACAACTGACAAATTCGACGTTAAACGTTTGCTGCTTTAGTATTATGATAAGGAGTTAGAATAACTCGGAACTGTGAAACAGCTTGGTAAGTGCCACAACACATTTATTTTAAACAAGTGTCAAAGTGTGCATTTGTTATACCTCTTCTACATACCGATATCCAGTTTTTCAGGAAACGAAAATAGAACAAACGAGAACCAAGATTGTGAGGGGGCTAAGCTGTTAAGTATAGTGTTAGAATGGAGAATTGGGTGAACATGATGGGAAATGTAGCAATGACAAGTGTAGTCAGTTGAACATGTCCCTTAAAAAGTTTGTTGTGAGAGATGGGAGGAAGGAGTGGAAGAAATGAGTGTGTATGTGTGAGAGAGTGAGATGGAGAGAGAGAGAGAGAGAGAGAGAGTGGGACAGTGTGTGCATGTGAAAGAAAGAGATTGAGAGATTGAACCAGACAGAGTGATTATGTATGCATAAGAGAGAGAGAGAGAGAGAGAGAGAGAGAGAGAGAGAGAGAGAGAAAGAGAGAGAGAGAGAGAGAGAGAGAAATAGAAATGAATGGCCCAACACAGGAAAGATATTTGACAAATTCATATGACAGACAAACAAGACAGATAGACAGAAAAAAAAATAAATCAATGGACAAACCTGCAAGTCCAATGATAAGCAACTGAAAAGAATACAAAAGAGCGAGAAAAAGGATAAAATTGTAGAAAAACCTCATGGGAGGTAAAAAAAAAAAAAAAAAGTAGAAAGAATGAAAACTATAGTATCCTTCCAGAAGCTTTGCTCACCCAGCATGACGCGTGTCGTGGATGGAAAAACTGTGCGACATTGCTCGAGCTTGCCTTCGTCACAGTCTGCTGCTTTTACCCGGGCTCAAGTGGCCGTTACATGCAGGTGACCGGCCCAGTATACACATCTCATATGAAGATATCGCGATCTCAGTTCTGGTTTGTTCCAACTCCACTCTTTGTACAACTGAGAAATTCGACCTTAAACGTTGGCGGTTTTAGTTATTATGATAAGGAGTTAGAACAAATCGGAACTGTTGAACAGCTTGATAAGTACCACAACGCATTTTAAACAAGTGTCAAAGTGTGCATTTGTTATATCTCTTCTACATACTAAAAGATCTCCATTTGTTGTTTGTTTTTCCGAAAATGGAGATACAACAAAAAGGAACTAAAGTCGCAACATACTGGGTCATAAGGAGATATTACGTCGTGAAGTATTAACTCCCTATTTTATTTCATTCCTAGCCATCGTAACTACGTTAATCCGACGTAGATTTGTATTGGATTTCCATATGGTTGGTAGGATTATTGTAGGGGCAGGTTCCCTACATCAAACCGATGTGGCGCATTGTCGTTAGCAGCCGATCTATGTGGGAATAACGTTATTCTGTGCAAGCTTGACGTCAGCCCTCAGCGGGGGATTTCCGTACGCGTACTGTTACAGGCTAGGTTGATACATTTGTGAATAAAATTTTGAGATAGAAGGACTGTACAAAGGATGAGGAATTGTCATGGAATGTTGTGGAAAATTGTAATCAAAAAGCATTTTATTATAAAATGTTGGTATCAGTACGTACGCCCCCCCCCCCAAGTTTTTTGCGCTGGGGTAACGTATTTTAACGCCTTTTGTGACTCCAGAGCTAGAGAGCTCCTCCCGAAATACTCCTAACAACAGCCTTAATTAATTATTCTTTCAGATTTTCTTTTTGTTTTCCTCCTGTATTTTTTTTTGTTTGAAAGGGTAAGGGATGGGGTCAGGAATTCGATAAGATTAAGGGCTGAGGATAAGGTCAGGGTTAGTGATAGGTCCGTATGCGTATGCGAGCCTAGCGCAAAACGCCTGATGTGTATTAAGTACTTATAACAACAGCCTTGACTATATTACTTGAGGTAATATAAGTCTTGGCGATTCAAAACTGTTTACTGTCAAAACATTATTGAAAGATTACTTGAAACTTCAATGAACACAATCGGTCGACACAGGAGCGATTGGATTAGATTAGTTGACACTTGAGAGCAAATGGTTTAGATTGTTTTGAGAATGTTATTCAGCTTGTAGGGAACTATCAGTAGCGACAGAAGCCTACTTTTCGTGGAAAAGTATGCTCCCCGCCATTTTGGATGAAATGCAACTTCACTTAACCTGATCGGCGGTAAACAATACTCATTTGTACATTTCCACGGGTAGTAAGAGCCTACAAACGGCTGTAAATTGTTTCGATCAACCCAAAAATATGAACAAACCACAGTAAACAGATACACACACTGTCCTTGGTGAAGACGTTCTCTTTCAATTCTTAGTACCGCCGTGACCAGGTTTTGCGATATGGCGGAAGCGAGTCCTCTTTCTAAATAGGCACTCTTTGGTGTTACATTAAACATCGTTGCGCACGTGCTTAGTTAACGAAAAACTGATCTCATCCAAAATGGCCCAGGGTAGTCAAAATTGATGACGTATTCCTGCCGCGTGTCGCTTCTGGTACAATCTCTATTCTGTGGACTTTATATCAAACAGGTATATTCCATTGCGATGAACTCGCTTGCTTCTTCGCAGATATTTAGACATCTTAACCACGTCACAGTGATGTCACCTTTGCCGCGCCAATAGCCGTGCTAAATCTCTCTTCTCCACCCACTGTGAAACAGTTTCTCTTCACCTCTCAATCTCTTTCTGTAATCATCACATACACTCGTCTTTCTCTCGTCTCCTCCGTGCTCCCCTTCCCTCTGCGTTCCTGAATCACCCTCCAACACCACTCAGTCAACACTTCACCAGCCTCTCAACACGGGAGACAAGAGACAAAAATCGAAGGGAAAGCCGGTCGCTTTACAAGAAACCTCTTGAGCGTGTCATAATGTATGCGCTTAGTGGAATAGAGGGCGATCTTGTGTTCTGAGATTGACGAGTTCTTTCTGTAGTTATGCTATCTATCTATCTATCTATCTATCTATCTATCTATCTATCTATCTATCTATCTATCTATCTATCTATCTATCTATCTATCTATCTATCTATCTATCTATCTATATAATCTATCTATTTATCTATCTATATAATCTGTCTGTCCATCTATCTATCCATTTGTCCGTCTGTCTGTCTGTCTCCCTACCCACTTTCCTGTCTGTCTGTCTGCCTGACGTTCTAACTCTGTTTCTAGCGTGCTCGTCTGTTCCTTCCTCCGCCCATCTGTTTATCCATACATCAGTCACTTCATCCGTCCATCTGCTAATCCAGCCATCTATCCCTAAGCCCTATGATTCATCTCTCCATCCACCAATCTGCCTGTTTTTCTGTCTGTTGGTTGTAACATGTAAATCTGTCCGTCCAGAGAACTCTTTTAAAAAAAAAAACATCTTGTCAGCCTTTTCTCTCTCTCGTCCAGATCTGTCTCTCGCTCCTCCTCGGTTCGAGAACTTGTTGAAAGCTGGCTCGAGAATAGGGCTCATCGCATGTGACGATCTTGATTTTTATTATAACATTGTTATATCTCGAATGGGCGATCAAATCCCAGAGTGACATCTAGGCATAATCTTACAATCCCTCTGTATACTTCTGACGGAAAGGTTTATATTTTGTTTTGATTTTTGTTGCTATTGTGGTGTAGATTGTGCTAATACCTTTATGAGTTAGATCAGTGGTTGTCAACCCCTTTCAGACAATGCCTCCCTTAGGCTCCATACATAAGAAACAGTTAAAACTCACTAAGTCAGACGATGATAAAGAGAAGTTAAAATATATCAAAAAGATAAAAAAAATACGTTATGTAACAAAGCCTCGCAAGAGAAACAATACGGAAACGATACAATTGGGGACAAGGTGGTCTAGAGGCAAGGCGCTCGCCTCTCATGCCAAGGGTCCCGGGTTCAAAACCCGGCCGGTGCAGGCATGTTGGAAGATTGGGATTTTTCTCATAGTTTCGTGTCCCTGATCCTATTGTTGGGTAGGATCGAGTACCTAGTCTTCTCGGATAAGGACGAAAAAATTCGGAGGGCCCGTGTGCACGTTGCCCTCGTTAAAGATACCTTGGCAGTTGGAAATCGAAAAGAGGAGGCCGAACAGGCCGCTGCCCGGGCAAAATTAAATAAAATTCATCCCTACCATCCCCCCTCCCTCATCCCCCCCCCCCCCAAAAAAAAACCGCCGACCGGCGCTGCACTGTGGCGACGACGTGCCTGCTCCAGTTATAACTGGGCTGCAATGGCACAAAGGCAAATTTCCCAAATGGGATTAAAGAGTTATACAAATACAAATACAAAGGAAAAGCCAATGAAGTTTTCGGTATATTTACCTTTATCTGGAAAAAAAAAATGTAACAGAGTTGAAAATGGAACCAAGAGATAATTGAACAAATGAAATGTGAGGCGCTCTGGGGAAATGGTCCGAATGTTGGGCCCGGCAGCGTGATTTTTTTATTTTTTTTCTTTCCCCGTATGAGCTTTAGCAAATACAGGAGCAGGGCAGCAACGCATCCCCAAACACAGGACAGCTCCAACCACATCCCAGGGATTTTCGGTGACGTTCAGAGTTATATCAGGCACAGCCCAGAGATTGCAGCACCCCTCCCCCCCTTAGCCGATGACCTGTGTTTGGGCGTGTGTTGCAGTCCCGCTCCTGAATTTGCTAAAGCTGGTATGGGGAAAAAATCACGCATCCCGGGGCTTTCGAGATAGAGCCAAAAAATGGTGGATAGGGACAGTTTTGGGTATAAATAGATTCCTCAGTGATTTCTTTATGCCTCGGTAAAAGAATTTTAATGAATTCTGCTTAATATATAACTATGTTTTTGTCTCTTTTTTTTTTCTGATCCAGTCAGTGGTCTTTCTTAAATGTACCCACTTTAAACGCTTTTTTTCTCAAAAGTGACTCTTTCTACCTTGTCACCTTGAACAGCCATAACTGGGTCATTTTCAACATTTTTACATGAAATAAAGTGCATTCTTCTTAGGACAGTCTGTATGCTCACAGTATACCCTTAACTGAGTTTTGAAAATGCAAAAAAAATGGCAATGTGGACCATTTCCCCAGAGCCCCTCAGAAATGTGTAGAATGTAAAACCAATACGAGTACTTAGCTGCGAGTCCGAACTTGGATGTTCAGAGCTCTTCACGCCCGTCAGAGTGTGGTGGTTTTAGGTCTTTATTTGAAGAGGTTTTTGTGGTATAGATTTTTTGTTTTGTTTTGTTTTTTTAATTTTGCCCGGGTAGCGGCCTTGTTACGCCTGCGCTTCTCGATTTCCAAGTGCCAAGGTATCTTTAAGTGCACAACTTGCACATAAGCCCTCCGAGATTTTTCGTCCATATCCGAGAAGACTAGGTGCTTGATCCTACCTACCATAGAATTGGGACAGGAAATTCTTTCGAAATTCCAACATGGCTCGGAGTGACGTATGATAAGGGGAAAGAGACGAATGGAAAGAAGGAAAGAGAGAAAAAAAAAGAGGAATTTAAAAGTATTGAGAATTGACTGATTTTTTCCTTTTTTTTTTCATTTGATTACAGGTTGTTTCTGGATGTTTGCAGCGGTGTGGATGTTGGTGAGCATAGGTGAGTACATCAGTGTGTTTGTTTATGTAGTTGTAGACTGGTGATGGTGTTAGTGATGGTGGTGGTGATGGTTGTGGTAATGGCGATGGTAGTAGTGTTGGTGGTGATGGTGGTGATGATGGTGGTGACGATTTGCGGTGATGATGATGATGGTTCTGGTGGTGGTGGTGGTACTGATGATGGTAGTGGTAGTAATGGTGGTGGCAGTGAGTGATGGTGATGGTGTTGGGGGAAATGATTTTGGTGGTGATGGTGGTTCTTATGACAGTGATGGCGGTGGTTGTGATAATGCTCTGCTGTTGTGTCTTTTCTTTATGTAGTGATAGCCAGTGTCGCGTTTCTCCTATCTTGAAGAGCTGTCAGAATTGTAATTACTAGTAACTGCCCCATTCTTCGAATGGTAAAAAAAACAAAGTTCACCACTCCAGACCGAAAGGAATCAGCACAAAGACATTGATGTCGAGGCACTTTGGGTCATCCACATAAAATCGGCGATCAATAGATAGATAGGATAGTATTACAGTAGTACACAGTGCACAGTAGTGCGCACCGAGCATTTTTCATGGGCTCATGTGTTCGTAAAAAATGATCTAAATATTTACGCACAGTTTTCTTGGTATGAATGAATGGCACTCACCTCATCTGTGTAACACTATACTCGGTATCACTATCAAAGTTTTCTTGGCGTGGCTGGATCGTGAACTCTAGTTTACATTTCCGATAAGAGGCGGAAATGACAAAATTGACGGAAGTACATTATCACGACGTATTCGCAATCATGAATTGATAACTGATAATTATAACTGAATTTCTGGGAAAAGTAAAGAGTTTCGGGAAAAAAATGAGCTCGACACGTACAGGCTTAATAAATTTTACATACATGTGCCAAGTTTCATTTCTCTACGTTGCGTAGTAAAAAAGCCTTTGCGGTCGCAAAGTTGGGCCCAAGCTCCATTATTATATGATGTGGGAATAGATCAGACGAAATCAGGCTTAAGGTGAAAGTCTAGATTCCTGAGAAAACCTCTCCTTAAAGGGAATTTTATTGTTGTTTACTATGGAAATTGAGATTTGCTTACAATACGAAAGAGTACCTATTTTTCTGCATTCAATTAACATATTTTACTTCAAAACGTCTTGGCAATAGTTTTTTTTTATTTTTTTATTTTTCAATTTAAAGAGGTATAAAAATTTTCACCTTTAGCCCCGTTTTGTCAGATCCACCCAGATATATAATAAAACTATCAGTGTACTACTGTTTCTTGTTGACACCAGCCCCCCCCCTCTCCCCCCATCCCCATCCCCACCCCACCCCTCCGCACCCCACCACGGCCTTCCTACCATATCAGATCAGTGCTGATAATTGAATATGCTGTCCAACCCAAACTCAAACTCCAAACTCTTGAAGATGATGGTGATTATGATGATGATGATGGTGATGATGATGTCGCCCGCCCACCCCCAAATCAGATTAGTTCTTCATAATGAATGTGCCGTTGAACCCAAACTCAAACTTTAAACTTTTGAACATGATGGTGATGATGATGATGATGATGGAGCTGTTCCCCCCCCCCCCTCCCCCCATTCCCCAAATCAGATTAGTTCTTCATAATGAATGTGCCGTTAAACCCAAACTCAAACTTTAAACTTTTGAACATGATGGTGATGATGATGATGATGATGGGGCTGTTCCCCCCCCCTCCCCCCCCCTTTCCCCAAATCAGATTGGTTCTTGATAATAAATGTGCCGTTAAACTCAAACTCAAACTCATGACTCTGATGGTAATGATGGTGGGGTATGCGGGTGGAAGGTAAGGTTAGGCTTTGTGAAGAACGTTGAAGAAAAAGGTAAGTGGCAAATTATCGTATGTGAAGCCTTCTGTCGCGGAGAGGAGCAGTGGTAGATCTACTATGAAACTGATGGAGCTTAAGCTTCAGGGCCCCAAATCCCGGAGGGCCTTCAAAAAATCGTGAATGAGTGAATTTTGGATGTTGCCCTAGTGTTGCCGGTTGCGAAGGGCCCCCTAGATCGTTCAAGGTTCAGGGCCCTAAAAATGTGGATCTGCCACTGGAGAGCAGAAGTGTCGAAAACGGATTTGATTAGAGAAGTTGATATCGCTTGAAGCTGGAGGCAAAAATTGAACTCGTGAATTTCCTAAGGAAATCACGAGTTCAGCGAGTGAGTAAATAGGCAATCAGACGGAGAAGGGAAACGAGGAAAATAGGCTTCATAATGTGACGGCTGGAATATTTATATACACAATGGGAGAGAAATAGAGGGGTTGGGGGGGGGGGGGAATTAAGGCAGAGGGCAATGAACCAGGAACTTGGTAAGAAGAAAAAAAAATCAAGAATAAAAGAAAAAAAAAAGAAATTTGTATTAATATAAAATTTTATTTTCAATAACAGACAAAAAAATAGTAATATAATAATAGCTTGGGGACAAGGGAAAAGGTCACAATATATACATTACAGGCATTTTCATTGATTTTGAGTGAGGATACCAGTCCTGGGAAAGCTGTGAGAAAAAAGGTCGGGAGAGGTTGGATGCAATGGAAATTTAAGCCGGTTTCACAAAGAGGAATGGATAAATAATGAAAAGTTATTGCTGGATCCCGTACCTGGCAGATCGGGGGCGGCCGGATGAGTACTGCCTGCAGGTGAACAAGGGTTGTAAATCACACCTCTAACCTCCTACATCGCCACAATTTGTCGTTATTATTATTATTTACGCTGAAAAAAAGAAAATTATTATTATTATTTACGCTGAAAAAAAGAAAATTATTATTATTATTTACGCTGAAAAAAAGAAAAGGCGATGTGCATAGCGTTTACGCAGATTGAATTACTGATATAACAGATATCCCACCATTTTGTGCACACATACGGCTACTTTAGTTCTTGTGTTTGTCCTATCTCCATTTTCTCAAAAAAATTGGAGATTTTTTAGTATGTGAGAGATGTATAACAAATGCACACTTTGACTTTGGTTTAAAATGCATTATGGCACTTATCACGCTGTTTCATAGTTCCTTTTCATCATAACTCCTTATTATCATACTAAAGTCTCAAACGTTTAACGCCGAATTTCTCAGTTTTGCAAAAAGTGGAGTTGGGACAAATGGTCGCCTAAGGTCGCCTTACAGAGGCGTTACTCGTTCTGTGTCTATCTGTTCACATACACTATAATATCAGTTGCCTAAGCTGGCCATCGGATATTCCAGGGACATTAACAATTTTGACAACTGTTATAACAAGCCGTGTCTTTTCCCGCCTTGTTGCCGAAATTCCGTACCGTGCAAAATTTTGGACCCGTCATATCATCGCATGTAGGCTCTTGTTGCACGGGAATCTGAATCCGTCAGATGACAGGTGTAACTTAGACTTCCCTCTGTCCCAAACACTGAGAATCCCTTTAGATCGTGGACTTATGTTACAATCATGTAAAATCTCAAATTCGGAGTTTAACTGACTCACCCCTAGTGTTTTCTCAAGATGACCACAGGTCTCGTAATACCCATTCTGAATGTCCAGGATCAGTGCTAAGGCTATGAGAAAACATTGTGAGATTCAGAAAAATGCCAAGTTATTACAAATTTAAAAACAAAATGACTTGCATTTTTGTACTTATAACGCACCATTTGAACTGAGTGCTTTTTCTTATGAACCTCTGAGATACCAAGTCTTTCTGTACAATACAGTGAGACTCCCTTCAGATATCTCGGGTACAGTTTGCAGATCAGATACGAGTTAGTGTTTTGTCAGTAGTAAACTCTGCATCTCTCAAATTTCGGGTATAATTTAGACACTTCTTCTCTCTGTACCAAACACTGAACCCTTTCGAATGCGGATATCTGTAATAGATAATTGTTCTGTCAGTAGCAAACTCTGAATCTCTCAAATCATGGGTATAATTTATTTAGACGCCACTTCTCTCTGTGTACCAAACATTGAACCATTTAAACAGCTGGTTATAGATATTTGGTTATAGATAATTGCGCTTTCAGTAGTAGATTTTGAATCCCCCAAATTCAGGGTACAATTTGGACACCACATCTCTCTGTATCAAACATTGAACCCTTTAGATTGCGGGTGTTGGTTATAGATAATTGCTCTGTAAGTAGCAGATTTTGAATCTCTCAAATTACTAGCGAGCTTAGTTCGTTTGTTCTATCTCCACGTTCTGAAAAACTGGAGATCTTTTAGTATGTAAAAGAGGTGTAACATTTACACACTTTGACACATGTTTCAGTGGTACTTATCAAGCTGTTTCACACTTCCAAATTATTCTAATTCTTTATTACAATACGAAAGTTGGAAATCTTCAACATGAAGTTTCTCAGTTGTGCAAAAATTGGATTTGGAACAAACACAAACTAAGGTGGCATGCGGCTGTAATGTAGACACCACCTTTCTCTGTACCAGACACCGGGAATACTTTTGAATCGTGAGTATAGGTTACAGATAATTGTTCTTTTCGGCTACAAAACTTTGAACGCTTCAGAAGATGGATGTAATTTAGACATTGATTCTTTGTGAAACCTTTACATCGCCGATATAATATAGACTATTATTCGGCTACATGATCTCACCGTACCCAAGTCTGAACCCCATGAGTTTATGGGTATTTATAAAGACGTTATCCAGTTCAGTTCACCAGACATATTGAATGACATCGGCAAACAAGTTATATCTATTTTGTCTTCGCTTGTGTACGCTTATCCCTGCAGATAACTGTTTTGGATTTCTTCACAAAATCAAATAACAAACTTGGTTTTTCTTGTTCTGCGTGTTGTTGTTTGGCTCTGTCCTGCTGAGCCCATGGCTCCCAGTTCAGATCAAGCGTTGATGAGCTAAAATCTGAAAGATAAAAACGGCGACGGACGAGTATGTGTGTTCTGTTTTGTATCAAAGTGAGCGATAGATAGACACGGGCGACAGGGTCACTGCAGGAGAGATACAGAATTTAAAATCGGTTGCCTTAGATCAAGAGTGCGCCATCCTGCATCTAGCTACTGAAGATTTTAATGTCTTTCAAAAGCCGAGACACAGAATACCAAAACGAACCATTCCTTCTCACACTAAATGTCCACAAATTGCGCGCGTATAATTACGGTGAGTCCTCCTTTTTTTCGTTCAATTATGAAGGGATGTGATGCGAATTGTTGGATCGTTGACGCCGATGATACGAGCGCAAGTCGACGGACAGAATATGTCGAATTGCAAAAACAACGATTGCATGTTAAGAATATCCACCAATCAAAAACAGGAATACAACAGATATTTTTTTAGCAAGATTAATTATGTGGGAAAGAGCAAAAAATCGGGATGGCCCACTGTGGCTCTACGGTGACCAATTATGGTCAGCGTTATGTTGTTGTAATTTTTGTGAATTCTGTTAGATCAGAGGGCGCAGATCTGCGTGGAAAATTTCTGTTTTCTTTATGGGGAGAGGATGTATGCGGGGTAAAGTGAAGTATTTGAAGAGTAAAGACATGGAACTCGTGTGAGAGCGAGACTACAGGAAATCTTTAGAGAGATATAAGATAAGATAAGATAAGATGTAACTTTATTGTCCTGTTGCCAGGAAATTTGTTGTCACAGCATCAGTAACAGTACAACAGTAAATATCGTACCTAAGACCTACAGGTCTTTAACGCATATCGCACACACGCACATTGCTCACACTGCATTACCAGCAAATAAGAATATTACTCACACATACACACACTGTCAGAACAATCCCTTAGGAAACTCACAACAGCATACTACATCAGGGAACACTGCTGCTTCGAATTGCGGATAGCAAAAAAGATCGTCTATGGCGCTCTCTGTCTGTTTTTAAATACATTATTCGTCCACTTCTTTGGGATCGGACTATCTGGTGTAACAAGGGAAAGCTTACATTTTAAAAAAAAAACTTGCATAACGTGCGTTGCCGCTCCTTTTATTGTGTATTTTCCCTGGGAAAACAGAACTGATGAAATCCAAAACTTAAATGAGAAAAAAAAAAAAGTAAAGGATTCCATTGTAAATAAGCATAATTTCTGAATTTAAATATAATTTACTTGTCATCATTTGTGATAATGTAAAAATGCTTAGGGGGGTCTTGTTGCAGGCTATTAATTTCATTACAGCACTGTTGGAGAATGGGTGTTGATGTTTATCTGACAAGAGAGGATGATAATTATGTATTATGTATGTTTTAGCGTGAAGAATGAAAATGTTTGAGGTTATCTCTCTTGTCTCTTCTTAGTGCTCTGAAATGTGGTGGTTGGGTTTCCCCTATAGGGGCTCAGTATAGTGTGTTCTGTTGTGTTGCAGGGTACAAGGATCTCTTTCCCTCTGTCTCTCTCTCCCCTCCGGCTTTCTCTTTCTCCCCATCACTCTCTGTCTCTCTCTCTCTCTGTCTATCTCTCTTTCTCTATCTCTCTATCTATCTATCTATCTTTCTAGCTATCTATCTATCTATCTATCTATCTATCTATCTATCTATCTATCTATCTATCTATCTATCTATCTATCTATCTATCTATCTATCTATCTATCTATCTATCTATCTATCTGTCTGTCTGTCTGTCTGTCTGTCTCTCTGTCTGTCTCTCTGTCTCTCTGTCTGTCTGTCTGTCTATCTATCTATCTATCCATCCGTCCGACCGTCCGTCCGTCCGTCCGTCTATCTATCTATCTATCTATCTATCTATCTATCTATCTATCTATCTATCTATCTATCTATCTATCTATCTATCTATCTATCTATCTATCTATCCGTCCTTCCGTCCGTCCGTCTGTCTGTCTATCTATCTATTTATCTATCTATCTATCTATCCGTCCTTCCGTCCGTCCGTCTGTCTGTCTATCTATCTATTTATCTGTCTGTGTGTCTGTGTGTCTGTCTGTTTATCTGTCTATTTATCTCTCTCTCTCTCTCTCTTGTTCTCCCCCCCCCCCTTTCTTTCTCTTTCTCCCCCTGCTCTTTCTTTCTGTTAGTGTTAGTGTACGTGTCAAAGAGGATGCAGGAAAGGGAAAAAAAAAGAGGAGACAAAGAAAGGAAAGGTGCTATATTTTTTTTACATAATTATATTATGTGGGATGGGGGTGGAGGTGAATAGGACACACTGAGATTATGGATTAAAATGTGTATGTGTGAGCGCGCGCATACTTTTACATGTTCACAGTGCATACCAGTGTATGGTCGTATGTGCGTGCACCTTTAAGCGTCGAAACTAATATTGCATGGGAAGTGAGTTTGCATGACGTCAAGGTACAGTCTGCAGTTAGCATTGTTTTGCACAATGCAGTGATGCTGTCATTAACCTAACGATAAATACCTCAAGACGCTGCGTTTTCATTGGATGAATACGATTTTTACTCCCCACGTTTCATGGAATCTCAAGAGCAGCTATGGAACCCCAAAAAATCATGTTTGACGATAATCGCTTTTGACGTGAGGTGATCCTCAATACTGCCTGCATCAGTGGTTCTCAACTACAGAATAGAGAACTACCAGAAGAGAAAGAAGCTTTTAGTATGTAGAAGAGGTGTAACAAATACACACTTTGACACTTGTTTAAAATACGTTGTGGCACTTATCAAGCTGTTTCACAGTTCCGATTTATTCTAACTCCTTGTCATAATAGTAAAGCTGCAATAGTTTAAAGGCTAATTCCTCAATTGTGCAAAAAGTGGAGTTAGAACAAACAAGAACTGATGTCGTGAAAGGCCGGTTATGACATCGCATAACGTTAGTTTCATGTAATGAACCTGCTCCTATGGTAACCCTACCAGACGAAAGACTTATGGACATCTACGTCGGCTGTAATACAGCCCTGTCCGAACCCACCTTACCGTAATCCTACCAACCCTGCGGAAAGCCTACGTTGGATTGACGTAGGGATGCTGGCTGGGTCTACTCTTCTTCCTCGCCTGTTCTCTCCCCTCCCCCCCCCCCACGCCCCACTCCCCGTCCACCTTATGGGTTAACCTTCTAGCGCTCAAAGTACCATATTTGAAACAGGTCATCTACAACCAATATGCTCTGTCTCCGATACACTTTGTGAACAAATAATTTTTTCTAATAAATATTTATAAATTTGCAAAAACTCGGACTATTTAAAATCAGTACAGCATATTATTTCATAAGTTTTTCACTTGGTAATTTTCGTCTGGGCACGTGAGGGTTAAGCACCACTACCTCCATGACATGCCCTCTCTCAATCACACATAAAGTGCGTGCCAAAGTGAGCTAAATACACCACGATGATCTATAATGACTGTCATAGAGAACATTCCGTGCATGTGCAAATCTGAGGGCCATTTTAGCATTAACAGCAATCTTCCAGCATTGAAGATGGACATTTTGTTTTATTTGCATCTTTTCTTTCTGTTCATCTTTTAAGTTTTTGGGGGAGGAGGAAGAGGAGGTAATTTTATTTCTTTCAGAGAGCGAAAGAAGGTCACAGCAGTTTCATTGAGCACCCGTCATTGTGAGCATGTTTACGTAAGCTACCCGGACAGCTAGGGGTGGGAAATGCATGCGCATCAAGTGGGCTTTGCTGTCACGAGCATGGCGAGTTTGTAGGTAAACACGGATTGTATGCGCTACTGTCCGTGAGACATGTCTCAATGAAATACCGCTATTGTCAGCCTGGCTGCATGGGCAATCTGGACTCAATCATTGGGCATGTTCATTCCTTCTTTTTACTCTTTTTTGTTTTCGTCTTCTTTGCTCTGCTCTGCCTCTCTACCTCTTCCTTTCTCTGTCTGTCTCTCCCTTGTCTGTTTGTCTGTCTTTCTCTTTCTTTCTCTCTCTTTCTATCTCTCTTTTTCTCTTGTCCCTCTCTGTCTTTGTCTCCTCGTTTCTCTCTCTCTATTTATCCCTCAATGTCTCTCTCTCTCTCTCTTTCTCTGCGCTCTCTCTGATTTTCTGTCTTTCGTCTCTCTATCTGTCTTTCTCATGTGTCCCTTGTTCTCTCTTTCTCTCCCATCTCTCTCTATCTCCCCCCGTCTGTCTGATTCTTTCTCTCTCTCTCTCTCTCTCTCTCTCTCTCTCTCTCTCTCTCTCTCTCTCTCTCTCTCTCTCTCTCTCTCTCTCTCTGTGTGTGTGCCTCTCTGTCATGGATACTTCTAACTGTCATCACTATAAAATCAATTGTACGGAATAAATGCCTAAATCGTGCAGTTTAAAATTATAATTGCTTACGCCCTTTTTCCAGAACAAAACCAAGAAAAATCATTCTGTGTCCATAATAAAAAATGTATTTCAGACATAGCCATCATAATGTGCAGTCAGAATTGCTTGGCATCTGAATGTAACGCGTTTTGTTGTTGTTTTTGTTTTCATTTTCGCAAAAGCTCTCAGAACTGCTCATTTTGACTTAGGGGACATCTCATACAACTGACGACATTATTTTTTCTTTATCATTTTTATACTGGCTCGTGAAATTCTCGTTTGTCATTCTGGTTTTTATTCCCCTCTCCCTTTCCTTTCCTCTCTCCGTCGACATTTCACCGTGTGAATCCTTTTTGGTTCCATTTCTTTAAGTATGTATACTTCTTCCCCTGTCATCAGGCGCTTAGAGCCTGAGTTTTAACGGGGATGGAGCGCTATATAAATGCTATGCATTATGACTATTATTTTTGTAATTAGTTGGCCCTCTGACTCCGGGAATACACAAATGCGATTTTTAAAGTTGAGTTTCGATCACCATTGTGTAAATTGAGGCGGAGAACGAAATTTCCTGTCATACTTTTTAATTCTACTCAAAGAATATTAAGGCTCAAAATGTGGAAACACTTTCTTCTGTTCAGCCCAGCTATGGCTTAAAATCAACGAAAGTATTAAAAATATAGCGAACTTCAAGACATTTTAAAATATGCCCACGTACACCTTTACGTCTTTCTGTGTGTAAAATGATATTTTGTAGAATTTAAGGCTCAGCTGTTAAAAAGTATTTTATGATTACATTGGAGGCCTCACTTCCTTTATAATATGATGCTTCTTATTATTACTGCTGTTCCCACCATCAATTTTTTCTTGTCTTATGAAAACTGTTTCTTTCTGTCTTCTTCGCATTTATCTCTCTCCGTCTGAACCCTCTTCTATATTGTATCTCCTATCTTTGCCACGTTCCCTCCATCCACCCTTCCTCATTTTAATCAGTTTATCTTATACGATGTTTCCCTCACGTGCTACGTGGTCATTCAATTTAGAGTCCTTTAACTCTTTACATCTCCAGTTCCCACAAGCCATCCCGATTTGACCTGTGCCATTAACTCTATGTGAAACATAAGCAGAGGGGCCATCCCGAAAGTGTGTATGCTGGATTTTGGGCGACTTGAAGCCCCAACTCCCTTTTCTCTTTCCATGTACCTTTTCATATGTTCAGCTTACTCCCCTTCCCCTGTTCCTCCCATATGCGGACGTACGGCCCTTAGCATGTTGTGTGTACTTGATATAACCTTGATAAGTTGAAGCTTGAATTGGTATCCTGCACTGGCTATTTGACTGTTTCTTTAGGATCTAATCTGCATCTTGATTTTCCTGTAATCCCACAATCTATTTCGCCCAAAAAAAGCTAATGTTCCTTACACATAAGTGTCACTGAAAAGTTATGTATCCCCCCCCCCACACACACACCGTACGCTTTGCTGGGTGCACACCCCCACCCCCACCACATTCCA
>OZ007581.1:34374678-34434678 GCA_963931925.1 Onchidella celtica
AAGCGAAGTTCTGGAACACCTTGAGACAACAAGGAAAGCGCTTGACAGAAATATTGGCACGAAACCTGTCTGGATAAATTAGCATTTAAAGGTATAGTTATGGCTCATTTTTGACAATTTTCACTGCAGTTGTTTTTTTTTAAAGAGATGATTATGAAATTTCCAAAAGCTGGAAATAAAATGAGACAGAAATCCCATAAATTACAGTAATGGTAATAATACAGTACTAATGCCAGGTTTTTCCCATTGCGTGTCATCCTCTCCATTACAATTTTCAACCTTTGCTTTTTTTGTTTATTTTCGTTAAAGATAATGCCATGTTATTTTCGAATGAATCATACACGCGAGCGGAAAGCAGTTCGTCCCTTTGGAATGACGAGGTTGTATCTCCACTTTATGGCTGAACAGAGTTACACACTACACACTACTTTTATAGGACTGTTTCGTTGTGTGTCAAAGTATCATGCAGATTTGGTGTGTAATTTGTAAGTTTTATAAAAAAAACACACACAAAAAATCTTTACTCTAAAAGCTATGATCACATGAAACTTCAATCCTCGATTTCGCAAAAGTTGACGGACGGGAGTTAGGACCTCGTTCATTCGAAGGGAAGGAGTTAGTCCGATTGAGATGCACTCTGCGGGGAGTGGATGTCACAACTAGACGTCATCATAACATAACTGTAATTATTTAGTCTAGTAGTCGACTGTTGTCATTCAATGGAGGTTTGCGTTGGTGCTGTCCTCTCACCTGCCGTTGCTCAGTCTGACTGTTATATCCAGCAATTTCCAGTGTGGTCTGACTTTCCCACAAGATACCTATTTCAGTTACCCCACATTTCTGTCTGTCCAGACTACAGCACACAATGATGCTGTTAAAATCTGAAAAAAAAAAACAACAACATAACTCAAGTGACATTTTGAGGATATTTAATTGCCTGAAGTTGTGTTTTCGTGTTTACGGAAACGGAAACTGCAAATGAAACATCAGAAACAAACAAACAAGTAATTTAATAGAAGAAATGCTTTACTTGTGTATGGATGCGCCATTTCCATACACATTAAAACATTCTTTCTTTTCAGGGCTTGATCGATTCTCTTGAAGTTTCCGTTGCATTTTCCGCTTGGATTACGTCACATGAAAACCTCACCTTTAGAGAGAGAGCAAAATATGTGCTTCGGCTTACCTGAATTTGCCACATTGATAATATGGAATAGGAAGTAAAGAAGAACATCTACGTAAAATCAGTAGAAGAAGATGATAGGGTGCCTGGTGGTGATACATATTTACTTTTAAAACCAGGACCATGAACTGGAGCTCTAACGATTCTGAAAGTGGCTGGACAGGAGGATAGTTACAAAATGCAGGGTGTTACTTCCGTCTATTTCGGCCACTGGGTTTCGTTGCTTGTAAGACCACTTCGCACTGAACACACTGTCTCTCTATCCCGTACTCTTGTGGACCGTTTGGGGCGCCACCGGTGATCTGGCAACCAGCATCCTCCAAAAATCTCGGTTTTCTGACCTCCTGATTGTATCGCTCAACCTTGAACACTAATGCCTCACAGATCGATGGGCATCGAATGGTTATGTATGTGGTTGTTTCATAGACATATTATTAACATTCTGATCGCCTTTCAGCACTGTGTCTCAGAAAAAGCATGGCAATTAAAACTGCAGCAGCAACGGTAACAATTACTAACCTGACAGTTGAAGGAATTGATGATCACAAGAGAATAACATCCCATCGTCAGTAAGTGTCATTTTTGCCTTTACTCCCGCTACGTACAAGATTGGTTTATTCAACCTCGTCTCTGCAAAGCCAAAATTAAAAAAAAAAAAAGAAAAGAAAAGAGAGAGAGAAAGAGAAAAAAATTGCAGTCGCAAAATATTACAAATCACCTTTTTGTTTGCAAGAAAGCGACACGTTGGTCTAGAAGCAAGGTGCTCACCTCCCATGCCGAAGGTGCTCACCTCCCATGCCGAAGGTGCTCACCTCCCATGCCGAAGGTGCTCACCTCCCATGCCGAAGGTGCTCACCTCCCATGCCGAAGGTGATCACCTCCCATGCCGAAGGTGCTCACCTCCCATGCCGAAGGTGCTCACCTCCCATGCCGAAGGTGCTCACCTCCCATGCCGAAGGTGCTCACCTCCCATGCCGTAGCTGCTCACCTCCCATGCCGTAGGTGCTCACCTCCCATGCCGAAGGTGCTCACCTCCCATGCCGTAGGTGCTCACCTCCCATGCCGTAGGTGCTCACCTCCCATGCCGAAGGTGCTCACCTCCCATGCCGTAGGTGCTCACCTCCCATGCCGTAGGTGCTCACCTCCCATGCCGTAGGTGCTCACCTCCCATGCCGAAGGTGCTCACTTCCCATGCCGTAGGTGCTCACCTCCCATGCCGCAGGTGCTCACCTCCCATGCCGTAGGTGCTCACCTCCCGTGCCGAAGGTGCTCACCTCCCGTGCCGGAGGTGCTCATCTCCCGTGCCGTAGGTGCTCATCTCCCGTGCCGTAGGTGCTCACATCCCATGCCGAAGGTGCTCACATCCCATGCCGTAGGTGCTCACCTCCCATGCCGAAGGTGCTCATCTCCCATGCCGAAGGTGTTCACCTCCCATGCCGAAGGTCCTCACCTCCCATGCCGAAGGTGCCGGGTTCGATCCCTGGTTGGTGCGGACATGTTGGAATTTTTGTTGGGGGAAAAAATCCCTGTCCCTGAACCTATGGTACGTAGGATCGAGCACCTAGTCTTCTCGGATATGGGCCAAAAAAACTGGTTGCGCACGTCAAAGATAACTTGGCAAGAGAAGAGCGGGCCGAACAAGGCAACTGCTAGGACTAAATTCTCAAACAACTAATCCGTACCACAAAAACACACAGAAACAAGAAAAGGTGAGGTGTAAATGCCAAGGACAGCGAACCCCCTAAAATAAAGACCTGAAACACCGAAAGAAATTGTGGACTTCCACATTCTAAAAATGGATTTTCTCAGTTTTATATTTTGTTGACTTTGTTGTTTTTTTTCTCCTTGCGGTCATCATATCTAACAGTCTAAAACCAAACAAGCAAAAGACACTTAACTGCCATGTCACAAACTACTCTATCCTGGCTTGGAAACCATACCGTGTGACCCGAGCTGTATCAATAACAGTCATGCCCGAGGGCGTCAAGGCTCGGGAAAGCAGATTCTGTCAATATCTTCAACGTCATAACTTAAAGACAACCTTGATGCCATCTTAAACAGGGGGAAAGAAGTACGGATCTATAAAGTCAAGTTATGATCAGTTGTTGCCCTTGATTTTTGATAGTTACCATCGGATCTGACAAAACCGGCTAAAATCGACATTTTTATACCTCTTCAAAAATATCAAAATAAAATATTTCTAAGACGATTTCAAGCAAAATATTTTAACTGAATACAGGAAAATGGCTAATCTTTTTATATTATGAAGAAATCTCAATTTCCATCGAAAATTGTTTCCCCTTTGAAGGGTTTTTTCCAGGAATTTGGTCTTTGACCTTCAGCCGGATTTGGTCAGATCCGCTCACATTTGCTGACATAACTGATATTGATTTCTGTAGGAAATGATTACGAAGTTAAGGCCGAGAACTCGCTGTTGTTGTCGTTATTATTATTATTATTATTAATCAGGTCTGCTGCACTTGAAATCATCGTCATCACTTCTTTTCCTTCACAGGGAATACTACCTACATTGACCCTGCTTTCCCACTGGCTTTAGTATTACGATCAGCTTAAAAGTTAGGTTATAGCTTCGAGATAAGGCATCCCTTTTTTAGTGGTGGGAATCGTACCCGAAATAGAAGCTGTTTTTTGGAACGGCTTTAATGTAACTGGCAGCTTCAAAGAGTTGAGGTCTATGTTTTCTGAAGATATCTGTCTTTGGCATTTGCACCTAACTATTTTCCTTGAGTGTTTTGGTCTTTATTTTAGGAGATTCGCTGTCCTTGGCATTTACACCTCACTTTTCTTGGTTTTATCTTTCTTGTTCGTGTTTCTGTGTGTTTTTGTGGTAGGGATTAGTTTTTTTCTTTTTTTTTCTTTTAGAGTTTTGTCAGGCAGCGGTCTTATTCGGTCTGCTCTTCTCGACTGCCCAGCTGCTAAGGTATCTTTAACGTGCGCAACATGCACAAGGGCCATCCGGGTGTTCCGCCCTTATCCGTATGACGCAAAGACACTCCAAAAGTTCCTTTAAAAAAAAAAAAAAAAAATCATTATTACTAGTCGACCCTTACAGGATGGATCTTGCAAATTCTTTACACCAGGCGTAGACGTATATTTGAGCTAGATCACATTAATAATGGCACCTGCGTTCTGTGCAGACTCTTATAGAACTTACTGTTACATCACAATTTCTTACAGTCTACACATATGCGATAAGGTTGATTTTCGATCAGCAATTTGTAAAAAAGACGCGAAGAATGAAATTTTCGATTGTACGTGTCGATTTTACTCCACGAAAACGCGTCTCTGTCTGCAGCTTCAAACATCGTAAATGGATCATCTTAGAGACAATGGATGGTCCATGTAACTCGTCGTCAAAAATTGAGGCGGTACCCAAAAATTCGTAATTTTTGGTGACGTCATCACGGAGTTCTAAGTAGGCGTCCTACAGTGAAAGTTGTTCCTTACAAAATTAATGTCACTTGCCACTCGTTGTGGACTCAAAATTGGACGTTCATGTCCATTCGTCACTTGTCCAGGGTCATTCGGCGCAATGCCATCCACCATAGTCACTTTGTTAGCTTTATGATAAAAGTCACACATCATACGACTTCAAACATGTGCCACACAGAGAAGGTCGCACGGTAAGTCGCTCTCTAGAGGGTGACATTCACGTGAGATACACGACATGTATACAGCGGTTTGCGACTTTCTTGATCCGGCGAGCGGCAAATGGCGCGCAACCTTTTGTACAGGACCGGATTTTTGAGCGGCTTGTAACCAGCGCCAAGCGGTGGGCAGGTAGTTCCTTTCTCTGTATGATTACTTTCCTTTGCTGAATGTAATGGTTGACATTAAATCATCTAAAATAACGAATGGCATTCGGCGAGCGGCGAGCAACTTTGTCTGCCTGACGCCAACCTTAGGTGTTTACATGTTCACTGTCTATATCCATTATAGTATCATGATTATTCAACAGAAACAAAGACTTTGGCAAGAAACGCAACTTGCATGAATTCTCATCTCCAACACTCACCCTTCCCGTACTAAGAGTCTTATGGCTTCCATAGAAACCATTTCCCAGCATTTCTCAAGAACATTCTATGGACATTTGCATAGCGGTGTGTTTACCTTACAGCGCTGAGCAAATGCCACGTAAACTGAACGTAACGTAATCCAGTTTGGATTGTTGCAGACTTCGCGCTACGTTCAGTTATCTTAATAATTATTTGTCCAGCGCTGTAAGGCTATGCAAATACGCCTAGTTAATATTTTCTTTTTTTTCTTTTTACCTCACTGGCAGTACGCACGGACCACGCCCTACTGGTGGTTGCAAAACGCTTGTCTATGTAAAACAGTGGTTCTTATACCTGAAGGAGGTGGAGGTCCTTTGGCTGAAGTTTCAGGCAAAAAATACCTAGGTTATTAAATAGTACACACCACATTAAAGGTATTGTGAAAGTGTAGAATTCCTTTTATTGTTTATATTCGACACTGGACATAAATCTGGGTCTCCATGGGTTTTCATGTGTACCGAAACGAAAACGGCAACGGACACGTCAAAATTACATCAATAAGTAAAAAGAAAAAGTGTGGCCATGTGTACAGAAACGATGTTTCCCTGTATATGAAAATATTTTCTCTATTTCACTACTAGAAATGTTTTTGACGTTTTCATTGCCGTTTCCGTTTCCGTACACATGAACATCCGGCTTAATACTTTCTAGTTAAGTTTAATTCAAGTCTTGATTGCATAAAACCATTGTGTCCTATTCCATTTCCACTTTAGCAGGTTTCGAGAACGCTGCTCGTAAAGTTTTGTGGTTAAGCTTCACCAAGAGCTGGCTAAACGTTTTTAACACATAATAAAATCTACTCCCAGAAGTGAGATACCTTCAAGATTTATGGCGGAACGGTGAAAAATGCTTTGATATAGCCATATTATGTCCGTAGCTCATTAAAAGAAAACAAAGTGCAGATGCGATATAACAGTACTTGAGTGAGGATTGACCTACATTATCCCATGCTCTGCTGCAAGGTCTGTAGAATTTCACCCTGAAATGATGTCTCAAAAACCGCCGGTACAAAAAGAAAGCAGGAACTTGAATATTCCGTAAAGAATGTTGTTACAAGTACGTACGCCCCCCCCCCTCAAGGTTTTTGCGCTAGGGGTACGTATTTTAAAGCCGTTTGTGACTCCAGAGGTAGAGGGCTCCTTCCGAAATAGCCCTGACAATAGTTTTAATTAATATTATTCTTTCAGATTTTCCTTTAGTTTTCCTCCTGTTTTTTTTTGGTTGAAAAGGTAAGGGGCAGGGTTAGGGATTCGATAAGATTTAGCGTTGAGGATCAGGACGGGGTTAGGGATAGGTATGTATGCGTACGGGCCCCTGGCGCAAAACATTTGGTATACGTACGTGCAAGTAACAACAGCCTTCTTTAAAAAAGATGGAAGCCTTGAGACATGAAGATAGTGGGCAGTGAGTTTTAAAACGTTTAGAACCGCTGATCTCAAGTCAGGCCTGTTAGGTTTGTCTCCCCCCTAGTTGTCCCGTTCTTAATAAAAAGAGAGAGAGAGAAAAAAATGCATGATAAATCAACATTATGACAGTGATGACCGATCGATTTCTGGGCATCATCTTCGGATATTCCCGATCACGTCATAATTAATTCATGCATGATCCCCAATCTGCATATTTTTGGGTCTCAATTTATCTGGATAAACACAGGCGATGCATTGATCGCGTTTGATGAAGGAGCTGTAGTTGGGCAGAGAGAAGGAAAAACAGTGAGGTCGGGGTAATATTTTCTGCAGGTCAGTGATTGTTGAAATATGGGTGGTGATCTGGTTTATGGATAGTGCTTCTTTGGGGAAGATGGATGAATGGATAGGTGGGTGCATGGATGGATGGACGGGTGAATGGATGGATGGGTGGTCTAATGGGTTGATGGATGGATGGATTGATGGGTTGGTGGATAGGTGGATGGATTTAAAGATAGATGGATGGGTGCGAGGATGGATGAATGGATGTGTGGATGGATCTATGGGTGGCTAAATGCATGATTGGATGGATGGGTAAATGGATGAATAGAAGGATTGATAGATGGATGGATAAATGAATGACCGACGAATGGATTGATAGAATGTGGAGGATGGAGGGATGGATGGTTAGGTAAGGGAAAAAATAATTGGGCTCATGGATAGAGTTATAAAAGACAAAGGGATGTATGAATGGATGGATAAATGGACGTATGGATGGATGAAAGAAAATAGGAAGATGAAATGAGTGAAAGTGACAGAGATGAATAAAGCCATACAGCAGGGAGAAATGATATGGTATAATCGTTATGCAGCCTCAAGATAATACCATCTTTATTAAATCATACGCCGTTTTTTGTCCGTTGCTGTATTATGACAAAGCTAGATATGTGTTGTCAACATTAGGAAGACGAATGGCAGTTTGTGAAGAGGGGGTGAATGGTTAGGGAAAGGGAGGAGGTCGGGGTGATGTGAGGGAAGGATCATAACAATTTGGTTGGGGTTTGGTGGAGGAAGGCCGTATGTAGTGAGAAGGATGAGCGTCCTGGGGCACTCGTTAAGCTGGGTTCTCATGTGTACGGAAACGGAAACGGCAAAAAATTCATCATATAGTAACAAGAAAGAGTGTTTCCATGTGAATGGAAACGGCGTGCGGAAACATTCTTTCTACTTCACTACTAGAACGGTTTTCGACGTTTCACTTTCAGTTTTCAGTTGCCATTTCCGTTTCCGTATACATGAGAACCCAGCTTTAGGGTACCTCGAAGTAGAGGGCAGCGAGGGCCCAGGTCATTTTTTTATAGATGAAATGAGTGTATGGGGGCGAGGGGGCTATTTTGGCGCGGCGGGTATGTTGATTGAGGGAAATACAAGATGGAGAGATATGGGCAAAGACAAAACAGGGACGGGGATGGAGATATTCGAAAGGTCATGGAAGTTATTGAAGAGATTGAGGTAGGATCAGTAGATCTATGTTTTCATTAACTGACATATCGAAGAAAAAGTACGTTTTTGCCACCCACAAGAACAATAAAGTGACCTAAACTGTAAACTAAGAAACGTTTTGATACAGCAGTTGGAGAGATGGACAACGGTATGTCTGAGAAAATGAGAGAAGATAGCGCATCGGTACGGTAATGGTGACATTGTACTGGGGAAAAGCAAGACAATAGGCAGAATGATAAACAAAACGCTAGGTGGACAGAAGGATGGGAAAAAAAATCTAAGTAAATACGGTGAATGCAAACATCCTGAACGATAGAAGGGTGGATGGATGGGTGAGTGTGTGGACAGATGGATGGATGGGTGAGTGTATGGACAGATGGATGGATGGATGGTTGAGTGTATGGACAGATGGATGGATGGGTGAGTGGGTGGACAGATGGATGGATGGGTGAGTGTATGGACAGATGGATGGATGGGTGAGTGTGTGGACAGATGGATGGATGGGTGAGTGGGTGGACAGATGGATGGATGGGTGAGTGTATGGACAGATGGATGGATGGGTGAGTGGGTAGACAGATGGATGGATGGGTGAGTGGGTGGACAGATGGATGGATGGGTGAGTGGGTGGACAGATGGATGGATGGGTGAGTGTGTGGACAGATGGATGGATGGGTGAGTGTATGGACAGATGGATGGATGGGTGAGTGGGTGGACAGATGGATGGATGGGTGAGTGTGTGGACAGATGGATGGATGGGTGAGTGGGTGGACAGATGGATGGATGGATGAGTGTATGGATAGATGGATGGATGGGTGAGTGTGTGGACAGATAGATGGATGGGTGAGTGGGTGGACAGATGGATGGATGGGTGAGTGGGTGGACAGATGGATGGATGGGTGAGTGGGTGGACAGATGGATGGATGGGTGAGTGGGTGGACAGATGGATGGATGGGTGAGTGGGTGGATAGATGGATGGATGGGTGAGTTCATGGGCAGATGGATGAATGGATGGATGGATGGGTCAGTGGGTGGACAGATGGACGAATGGATGGATAGATGGATGGGTGGACAGATGGATGAACGGATGGATGGATGAATGGATGGATGGACGATAGATGGATGGTTAAATGGAAGGATAGAAGGAAGGGTGGTTGAATGGATGATAAATGGATACACAGATGAGTGGATGAATGAATGATTGCATGGACGGGTGGGTGGATGGATGGACAGAAGGATTGACTGAGTTACGGAAGGAAAGAGAAAAAAAAGAAAAGAAACCTGTCCCAGTTAAGCTTATTATTTCTAGAACGCCCCCTCTACTACAGAATAATTATCGAGAGAAAATAACAACAACAACAGAAAATCAATAAAGATAATTGGCGGGGGTGGGGGGGGGGGGACTAGACGAAGTGACCTAAGAGATCATTCTAAGTCAGTGATTTAGAGAGAGAGAAATCCCTGTGAGAGACGTGAAGCGGTGGAAGATGCAGAAATAATGAGCCGAGTAGAGATAGGAACTGGAGCGGACACAATTGGACTGCGATTAGAGAGTTATTTACGCCCAATTTGCACGCATTGTTAATTAATTAGGTCTGAGATCTGCGCAAAGACAGAAGTGGAAATTTATGATGACTAAAAGTGAAGAAAGAAAAAGTGAGGGGGAGAGGGAGATGTAGGGAGTTTGAACGAGAGAGAGAGAGAGGGAGAGAGAAAGACAGAGAGAGACACAATAAGAAAAAGAAGAGAAAAAAAGAAAGGGTGAGGGAGAGAGAAAGAAAGAGAGAAAGAAAGAGAGAAAGAGGGGTATGAGAGAGGGGGGGGGCAGAAAGAGAAAGAGGGGAATAAGGAAGAGAAAGACAGACAGAAAGGGAGAGAGAGACACGGTGAGAGAAAGAGGAGAAAAAAAGCTAGAGGGAGAGAGATAGGAAAAAAGAGAGAAAGGGCCGGACGAGAAAGACAGAGAGAGAAGGGGGCAGAGAAAAAGGAGAGAGGGAACGAGGGGAATAAGAAAGACAAAGAAAGAGAAACAGAGAGGAAAAAGTTAAGGAAGGAGAGAGAGAGAAAGGAGGGGCAGGCGAAAGACAGACAATTAAGTTTCCAGTTCAGATTTAAGCGGTATTGTTGTCTTTGAAAGGTCTTGGTCTGCAGACACAAACATGCGAGTGAAGGTGAATATAGAAGACTAAAATATATAACTATGTAAAAAGCCGTGGAGACGGGGGGGGGGGGGGGAGCGGATGAAGAGAGAATGAGTGGAAGAAGAAAAAAAACGGGGGGATTAGAGTTTACTTTCATTCAAGATTTAGGCGAAATTTGCGGGTCTAAAGATATTTTTGATCGCTTAGAAGAGAGAGAGAAAGAGAGGAATATATAGATAGATAGATAGATAGATATAGATAGATAGATAGATAGATAGATAGATAGGCAGATAGATAGATAGATAGATAGATAGATAGATAGATAGATAGATAGATAGATAGATAGATAGATAGATAGATAGATAGATAGATAGATAGATAGATAGATAGATAGATAGATAGATAGATAGATAGATAGATAGATAGGCAGATAGATAGATAGATAGATAGATAGATAGATAGATAGATAGATAGATAGATAGATAGATAGATAGATAGATAGATAGATAGATAGAAAGATAGATAGATAGATAGATAGATAGATAGATAGATAGATAGAGGGGGATGGACGGACAGACAGGCAGGCAGACAGACAGACAGACGGATAGATAGATAGACAGATAGATAGATAGAAAGGAAGAGAGAAAAGATGAAAGTATTACATTCGGTCAAAAAAAACTAAAAAATCTTGAAATACTACACAGACAAAATATGTAAGAAAAGAAAGAAAAAAAAAAGGAAAAAGAAAAGAATCAGAGAAAAGAGAATGGAAGAAAGGAAGGAAGGGAGAAAGTATGTACAACATGATTGTGGTTTGCGGTTAAGTAAAGGTTAATGCAGATAAATGTGGCGGTTGGCAATCCTGACTTTTTATTTCTTGTTTGATCTTCATTTTCTGAAAAAAACTGGAGATCTTTTAGTATGTAGAAGAGGCATAACAAATTTTAATGCATACTGCGACATTGTTGTGGCACGCACCAAACTGTTTCACAGTTCCGATTTATTCTAACTCCTTATCATAATACTAAAGCTGCAAACGTCTAACATCGAATTTCTCAGTTGTGCAAAAAGTGGAGTTCATAGCCCAATCTAGCTTAAATAATACTAGATTTCCAATGCATTTTATGTTTTTGCTTCCACTTTGGATAGTTCGCTGCCTAAAGCCCAACTGATCTGTCTACAGTAAATTCTTGAGGAGCAAACACGGCCCAAATGGCCTTTTGGAAATTGGCGAAAAAGTGGTCACCAAATAATAAAGATGTATTTTGGCTTGTTTTTTGTTTTTTTAAATTCCTACTGATAATTATTATCACATTTTTACACCGTGCAGTGACGCCAACTCAGAATCCAGCTACAGCCTGACAAATAAAAAGTCACTTCCAGAAGGTTTCTTGTGGCAGAGATAGGCAGAGCAGATAGAGCTTAGAACATAGGTCTGCAAGCATAATCTGCGTGCTTCGTAAAAGGCCAGGGGAGACGTAATGTTAAAAGAAGATAAAATTTTGATGAGAATGTAATGGGCATGATAAAGAAGAGATAAATGAAACGTCAGTAAAAATGTTAAACCTCTTGGTTGTAAAAAATTAATTTTTGGCTTTGAAACTAGGAAGAATATGTATACATAGACGGTTTTAACAAGGGATTAGAGTGCTTATCTGATCTGGCAAAGCTGTTTGTCGAAAGGATTGGCACAGACGTGCGCTGTATTCAATCAGCCTGGTTCAGCGTAACAAACGAGAGAGAGCGCAGTTTGCACTTAAGTGGTCTTGTCCACAGGTACTGAACCCGCTCCGCTATTTTTTTACGGAAAAATGGCGTATGAAAAACTCTCTTTGCCTCTATAAGCCAATTGCGCATATCGGCCATCTTTGATGTAAGGACCGACGCATAACCATGGCAATAGTAGCGTTGATTTTGATTCGCAAGCTGATTTGCACTGCGAGCACTTGAGGCGTCGCGAACCAACCGGCGGCGAGCTAAAATCAGTTCACTACAATAAACAATGGCACGTGTGAACAAGCACATGGGAGACGTTCGGTCAATTCTTTCACTTCCTTTCCCTTGTTTACACGGATGGTAGGAAATCTGACCAGTTTGGATCCATCCTTTCAACCCCTGTCATAAAAGTCAACTGCAATGCAACCAGCAGGCATTTTAACCGCTTTGACATTATCTCAAAGTTACACTCGTCAGCTGATCCACCCGCCATTTTAGGTGTCGGAAGTACAAAACAAAAACACTCTGTGACGACATTCGCAATGGGTCTATAGCGGTGAGAAGCCGAGCGGAAAAGATGCTGTGGAGAAGATTAGTATGCAGAGGCAAAGAGTGTTTTGCTGTTTCATGCGTCATTTTCCGTAATAACAACGGAACGGAGCAGATGCTGTTGACAAGTTAGACCTCTAAGCATAAATTCAGGTTTTTGTTTTTCATTTTAACATTGAGAATGGGGAATTTTTTTTTGTCTAACTTTTTCACATAATTATGTTGAAGTATTAGACGATCTAATAAAAGTTTTTGAAGAAGAAAGTAATGAAATAAAAAAATGTCTCGGAAATTCGACTATAGGTAGAATGTGCATGACGTCACAGAGTTTTTGTTTTGTACTTCCGCCAAACCAGATGGCCGGTGGATCAGCTGATGAGTGTAACTTCGAGATGTGTCTAAGCATTTAAAATGCCTGCTGGTTGCATTGCAGTTGACTGTTGTGACAGGGGTGGAAAGGGGTGTATCCAAACTGGTCCGATTCCCTACCCTCCGTGTAAACAAGAGAAAGGAAGTGAAAGAATTGACCGAACGTCTCCCATGTGCGTATATACACGTGTCATTGTTTACAGCAGTGAACTCGCCGCCGATTGGTTCCCGACGCCTTAAGTGGGTCCGGACAGACAAGATGGTGGATATGCGCATTCTACCTATACCAGGTTCCATCGCAGGGCACGGGCTATTGGTGGACGCTTCTGGTAGGATGTCCAATCGCTTTGCCCTGTATCCTGTCTATAATGTTGCTTCTTCTCAGCACAATATGAACGCCGTCGGGTCGATGTGCGCTTTCCCAAGCCAAACTGAAATTCAAGGTCATCACCGCACCTAAGCTAAGTTGTTTGAAATGCATGAATTGTGATAAAAAGCGCAGAGAAACTGTGGGTTTGCAGCGAGGCTTAAGGCAAAGTCAAAAATTGGCAAAAGGAAAAAGATGCATGTAGCAAAGCCAAGCGTAAAAATTAATGATACCCAAACTTTGCCTTTCATTGTAATGTATGGACATTATTTCTTATACGAGGCGTGGCTCTATATACAGCCTTTTCTATTTGCAATTTTTGACTAGGCTTAAGTGGCTTAAAGTGTGTTTATATGCAAAAACAAGAAATTTTGTGTTTGTATGTATATGTGAGGGGGTGGGGGGGGGGGGGGGAGAGATGGTGATCTGGTGACCATGATAGAGAATGCGTAAAATGATGACGCTGGGCTGAACAACGATGGACTTGGGAGAAGGGCGTGTCGATAATAATAATATAATGATGCTGATGCTGACGTGGAGGGAAGGAGCTGAGATAGTGAAGGAGAAAATTTGAAAACGTTTGATGGCAGTAGTGCCAGGGTTCCAGGACATTTAGGGTTAATAGTTTGTGATGACGCCAGACTGTACAATGATGAAAAGAAATGTAAGAGGAGGCGTGAGGGGAGAAGAAAAGTTGAAAATGTGAGATACTTTGCTTTAAGAGGTTCGCTGCTAACGGCATTTATACCTCGCCTTCCGTGTTTTTATTTTTAATTTTATTGTTTCTGTGTGTTTTTATGGTGGGATTTATTTTTATTTTTTTTTTAGAATTTTGCCAGGTCAGTGACTTTGTTCGACCTGCTGTTCTCGACTTTCGACTGCCAAGGTATCTTTAATGTGCACAACGTGCACATGAGCCCTCCGAGTTTTCCGTCTTTGTCCGAGGGGACTAGGTACTCTATCCTACCTACCATAGGATCAGGGACAGGATCTCTTCCCCCCCCCCCTCCCCGACACCCCCTCCGGAAAAAGAAATCCAACATGCCTTCACCGACTGGGGATCGAACTCGATACCTTCGACATGAGAGACGAGCGCCTTGGCGCTAGACCAACGTGTCCCCAGAAAATGTTAGATGAAAACAGTGAGGTTATTTTGAATAGGGCGAGGGAGTTGAAAGGGTATGCTGACATAGGGCTGAATGTTGCTGCAATGAAAGAGATAATGATAAGATGGAAATTGTGTACACTTAATACAGACAGTGGACCCAAGAGCTCTAGATGATACGGGTGTAAGTAGAAAACTAAACAAAAGGTCAGTATTAAAATACACAAAACATGTATTTATGCGTCGCGTCGCGGTCACTACGCCATGTTTTTATACAGTGGCTGTGTTAATGAGATAGGACCTGTAGTACTGATCGAGTGTTTGACATTATGAACATAATGAAGGTATTGGCTTTGAGCCCATGTAGTGAAAATACTCACAATATGTTTTTTTCGGTGGCTCGTTTTCTGGTCAGTGACCGAAAAAGTTATTTTGGCTATTTCGTTTACGGACAGCTATACGTGATGCGTCGTGCAATAGCAGAGTTTGTTTGGCTAACTGCTCCAAACTCAAACCTCGTCTCTAAGTGAAGTTTCATTACGCGCCCTATAAAATATAATATGGTTTAAATGTCTTTCTAATGGTCACCTGAAACGAAAAATAAAATGTTGCCAGTCTTAAAATTGCGCACAGTTAATGATAAAATACTGTTTTTTTGTGATATTTTATTACATGCACCACTGCCGTGTTTCGTTCTGTTTTCTTCTCTTTATGGGTATTTCCGTAAAAAAACATTACTATCGCTGTGTGGACGAATCAAACACTCAGTCCCTTGTATCATTCACTGTCATCCTCCTCTGACATTAAAACACAATTTACGCAAACATTAATTTGTAACATTTGAAATGTTATTTGTAATTGAAAGCTATATAAGATAAGATAAGATACAACTTTATTATCCTGTTGTCAAAAAATTCATTGTCACAGCATCCTTAAAGGGACATACAACAGTAAATACAATATCTAGAGCACACGAGTCTTTAACGCATATCGCACACATTGCTCACATATTACCACCAAAAATAATGTAACAACTTGCATGCAAACGCACACATACACGCGCGCGCACACACACACATACGTGCGCAAAGGATAAGAGCAGAATTTGCCTTCAAGGTGCGTATGACGGACTGGCAGGTTACAGCTTTGACCCCACCGCCTATAATGGCCGCCTAGCAAGAAAATCCGAGTCAACATAGTGACTGTTTATTACTACTATCTTTGTTCCTCTGTTACCCAGCAACTGAGGACAGTAGACCGCATTTTCTTGTGCTCGGTCATATTCAGAGTGACAGTGACACCGGTGTTGCGTCATATCCGGAAAAGTCGGCCCTTTTTTCCCCCTTTCCCCGACTTGAGTCGGATGAAAACTTAAACCTACTTCCGATAACGAACTAACGAATGTATGCATTGTGAATTATGGAGAACTCGTTTTGCCTTCGGGAAATGGCTGGTTGTGACACCTTTAACGAGGAGGGTTTTTTTTTGTGTTGTTTTTTTCGGGTTTTTTTTTTTTTTCGCTTCCTTAGGGGAAATTGGGAAATGAGTAGCAAAGTTGGTGAAACGGAAGTTATATTTGCATGAAGTGTGGGGGGAAAATTGTGTCAGTGAAATTCTCGTGTTGGTTACAGTTTGGGACGGGGGGGGGGGGGTTGTATCTGATGAGCTTGGCAAAGGTCTGTGTATTGAATGAGATGCTGTAGGGTGGGGGGGGGGGATAGATAGAAAGATAGATAGAGAGAGGGAAAGAACTTGACAGACAGATATTTAGAGAGAAAGAAGGAGAGACAGACAGACACACCGAGGAGAGGAGAGGAAAAAAAAAGAGAGACGGACAGAGACATAGGGGAGAAGAGGGGAAAAGAAAGAGAGACGGACAGAGACAACAAGGAGAATAGAGAGACAGGAAGACAGGCAGAGAGAAGGGGAGAGAAAGCGGTATTGGCAGAGAGAAAGAAAGAGACAGAAAGACAGGCAGAGAGAAGGGGAGAGAAAGCGGTATTGGCAGAGAGAAAGAAAGAGGAAAGCAAGAGAGAGAAGGAGACACACTGAGAGAGAGAGAGAGAGAGAAAGAGTTCATTACTTAATTATAAAATATTTGAAATAATGTTATATTGCTTTTACATGGCGAGTAATTAAACACTACAGGATTAGCACACTTTCTGTGACATCAAGTGACAGATGCAGGAGAGGTAATCCTGATAAAGGTTAGATAATCTCCTCGTATACATTGAAATATGTCACTGAGTCATTAAATTGTAATTGGGTCTGCATGTGCAACAGTTCTGCCATGTTATGGCAAAACACGGTATCCATCAAAAAGTGTAATTTTACGGAGACTCCGAAAAGATTTTGTGTTGTGTTCTGTTGTATTTTCTGTTCTTATTCCATTTTGTAATTACCAAAAAGAAACAAAAAAGTCTTACAAAATTATAAACCAAATAGAAATATAAAACGCATTTCAAGCAGGGACACGGTGGTCTAGTGGCTATGTGCTGGCCTCTCATGCCGAAGGTACCGGGTTCGATTCCAGGTCGGTGCAAGCATGTTAGAATTTATTGGGGTGGGGGTCGGTGGGGGGGGGGGATTCCTGTCCGTGATCCTATGGTGGGTAGGATAGGATCGAGCACCTAGTCTTCGTCGGAAAAACTCAGAAGGCCCGTGTGCACATTGCGCCAGTTAAAGATACCTTGGCAGTTGAAAGTCGAGAAGAGTAGGCCGAACAAGGTCGCTGCCCGGGCAAAATTCTAAAAAAAAAAAAACAGCAACAACAACAACAAACTAATCCCTACCACAAAAACACAGAGAAACAAGAAAAATAAAAATCAAAACAAGGAAAGTGATGTGTAAATGCTAAGGACAGCGAAATCTCCTGACATAAAATTCTAAACACACAAAATATATTTCAATGGCCAGGACTTCAGGTCTTTTCGAGTCGACCTGAATAGATGTAAGGAAGGGGCCGTCTTTATCTACGCTGTGGTGGGGGCGCCGCTGGACGCCAGCGGTGGTGATACCCTGGAGAGGAGGATGAGCCCGGTGCCAATTACGAGTCTGCATTGCTCCCAGACCTGGACTGTTAATAAAAGACATTTTTTTCATTTGACGGAAGTGCTAAGGCATGGCTTTGATTATCTACATGTATAAATAAGGAGCTCCAGAACAAAGCACATTCCATTGTATAAAATGATGTTTGAAGGGCAATTTTACCTAGATTGATGTATGCGTTGTTTTGTCGTAACATGAGAGCACTCGGCTGTGGTGGCTGTTTAGCGAACAATCCATTTTAACATTATAAACTGGTAGTATATCTTAGAAACATTGAAAATCACCGCCTTTTTCTTTCTTTCCCTTGCCTCTCTGTCCAACCCTTCCTCTGCCTCCTGGCAAAATAAAAAAAAAGTGATTGGCGAAAGGGAAGGAGAGGGAGAAAGAGTAAGATGGGAGAGGGAGGGAGAGTGAGAGGGAGAGTTGTGTGTGAGAGAGAGAGAGAGAGAGAGAGGCAGAAACAGATAAAAAGTGAGAGAGAGAGAGAAGCAGAGAGGGAGAGATGAACAGGAAGTAAAACAGAGAGAGACAGAGAGAATATAAATTACTGTAAGTCACTATAGTGTATCAATACATAATCCACGGCTATTCACCGCACAGAAATGACTGCATTTTATGGCAGTCATAATGTCATGAATTACGTTATAAGTAGACTGGGTTTGTCTGGACATTAGCGATGACCTGGTCAGTACTTGTTATTTGTTATGTCACTCTGTAGCTATCTATCTGTGAGAGACATCAGTGTTTGTCTGACTGGTCAGGTGATGCTGTGTGCTGTCTTGTGTGTGTGTGTGCGTGCGTGCGCGCGCGCGTGTGTATGTATGTATGTATGTATGTATGTATGTTCGTGTCTTTCTTTTCTCCTCCCACCTCATTCGCACCCCCCCCCTCCCGTAACACCCGCTTCCCTGTCCTCTCTCCCCCTCCGCCCATTCCCCCATTTTCTCTACTTCTTTTGTCTATCTGTCTGTCTGTCTCTCTTGTCTTTATCTCTATCTTCTCTTTCTCTCTCGGCCTCTTTACAGTTTCTTTTGGTGACTCAATTCAACCACTATGTCTCTGTCTGTCTGTCTTTTTCTCTCTTTTTCTTTCTGTCTGTCTTTTTCTTTCTTTCTCACTCTCTCTCTTTCTATGCCGCAGTGTCTATCTCTGTTCTCTCACTGTCTGCCTCTCCCACCACCCCGCCCTCTTTGCGTCGCCCTGTCCATCTGCCTCTCTCTCTCTCTCTCTCTCCCTCTTCCTCTCCGTCTGTCTGTCTAACTTTCCCCTCCTCTCACGCCCCTCTCTTTCTCTCTCTCTCTCTGTGCCTTTCTGCCTACCTCTCTTCTCTCCCTCTCGTACGCTCTATATGTCTGTCTCCTTATCTCTCCTTCTTTCTCCTCCTTTTTCTCTCTCTCTCCTTCTCTCTCTCTCTCTCTCTCTCTCTCTCTGCCTCCCTCTCTCTCCTTTCTTTGCCCTCAGATCGATCTTTAATTCAGCTTACCAGGTAATTACTGGCGTAATTACCTCCCAGGGCCCACCCCATTAATAATGCAACGTGTCAAGTGACAGCAGTTGTTAGGAAATGCAATTAGCAATAGCTCCACCCCCCCCCCCCCTACTCCCACCCACCCCCAACCTCTTCCGCCGTCCGTCATTTCTGCGTGTCATCATGTCACAACACAGAACGGACCCTTTCAGTTCAAAGGTGCTCCGCATTCAAACAAACGAAAAATAGTTTTAACCCTCCAGAGGCCGTCAGCATTCCAGGTTTTTGAAACACGTCATCATTTACCCAATGTTTCTATTTTTGGAACAGCCGTAACGCAATCGATAAAGCATGCACGCTTGATTTTGTCTATTTTTGACACCACAAACTCCCCCTGTACGTTCTTCACACCTTGTACGAGCAGTATTTCGGACCATTAGGATGTGAATAAGCCGAGACACACGATACCGATACAGACCGTCCCTTCTTTCATTATATTATGTCCACAACTTGCGCGCGTATAAACACTGTGGGGGTACTACTCAAAGAGCTCTGTGGTCCTAGTCTTTTCCGTTCAGTTATGAAGGGGTGTGGTGCGAATTGTTGCGTTGTTGACATGGATGATACGCGCGGAAGTTGTCGGACGGAATTTGGCGAATTGAACAGCCTCGGTATCCTGTGTCACAGGAATAACTGGAAATTTCACAGTGATGTTTCAAAACTTTTAAGTGGCATTTTGCATGGAGTATTTCTGAACTTTTCTGGACATTAGATACTACAATCTATCTTCTATTTTTTTTTTTACTAATTATAATCCAACCTTTTTATTTGGGGGAAAAAAAATAAAAAAAAGACCAAACTACTTTTTAATTCATTGCCATAATTGTATTTGTATTTTGTATACTCCTTTAATCCCATTTGGGAAATTTGCCTTAGTGTCATTGCAGCCCAGTTACAACTGGAGCAGACACGTCGTCGCCACAATGCAGCGCTGGTCGGCATTTTTTTTCGGGTGGGGGGGGGGATGAAGGGAGACGGAGTGGTAGGGATACATTTTATTTAATTTTGGCCGGACAGCGGCCTGTTTGACCTGCTCTTTCAATTTCCAACTGCCAAGGCATCTTTCATGTGCGCAACGTGTACACGGGCCCTCCCAAGTTTTCCGTCCTTACCCGAGAAGACTAGGTGCTCGATCCTACCTCCCATAGAAGCAAGGACAGGAAAATAATGAGAAAAATCCCAAAATCTCAACATGCTTGCACCGAGCGGGATTCGAACCCACTACCTTCTGCATGACAGGCGAGCACCTTGCCCCTAGACCGCCATGTCCCCAGCTGAAAAACATATGTATGTCGTCCCCCCCCCCCCCCCCCAATCACACAATTTCCCTGTGTGTGCTTTTCATAACTCTGAGATCAAGTACAATCCTCCTCCCCTCGCGGCTGCCCCTCTTTTTTAAGGATGACCCCTTTCTAAGTAACCAATACACAAATGTCCCCAAGAGTTAATTCTTATTTTAAGTTAAGTATTTATTTGACATCTTTTAGTGAAGGTGTTAGATCAGCTTCACATGTTGAAACGTGTTTGAACAAAACGGTCTAGCTCGTTGAAACGTGTTTGAACAAGACGGTCTAGCTCTTCGTCTGGCTCCCAGAGGGTTAAAGTGTCTACTTGCATGAATATTTAATAACGCAACTTTCGAACTAGACAGGTCGTATGTTGAAGATAAATACTGAGATGTCTTCTTTTGTGGAATTTGTAATGGATTTAACTCTATAGTACCGAGGGGGGTGGTTTCTACTGCATAATACATTGACAGTAGTTTGCCATATTGTTTAATATCGTGTTGGAGACAGACTAAAACGCCACCGCATGGATTAATAATTATTGTCTGCCTATAGCCATATTTATTATTAATGCAACCCTTTCTTTAAATTTAAAAAAAAAATTTAAAACCACACACATGCAAGAGAGAGATACCCAAAGAGAGACAGAGAGAGAGAGAGAGAGAGAGAGAAAGGGGAGCCAGAAAGAGACGGAGAGAGAGAGAGAAAGAAAGGAAAGCCAAAGAGAGACGGAGAGAGAGAGAGCGAGATAGATAGATAGATAGATAGATAGATAGATAGATAGATAGATAGATAGATAGATAGATGATTGATAGATAGATAGATAGATGATTGATAGATAGATAGATAGATGATTGATAGATAGATAGATAGATAGATAGATAGATAGATAGATAGATAGATAGATAGATAGATAGATAGATAGATAGATAGATAGATAGATAGATAGATAGATAGATAGATAGATAGATAGATGATTGATAGATAGATAGATAGATGATTGATAGATAGATAGATAGATGATTGATAGATAGATAGATAGATAGATAGATAGATAGATAGATAGATAGATAGATAGATAGATAGATAGATAGATAGATAGATAGATGATTGATAGATAGATAGATAGATAGATAGATAGATAGAGATAGATAGATAGATAGATAGATAGATAGATAGATAGATAGATAGATAGATAGATAGATGAGATAGATAGATAGATAGATAGATAGATAGATAGATAGATAGATAGATAGATAGATAGATAGATAGATAGATAGATAGATAGATAGATAGATAGATAGATAGATAGATAGATAGATAGATAGATAGATAGATAGATAGATAGATAGATAGATAGATAGATAGATAGATAGATAGATAGATAGATAGATAGATAGATAGATAGATAGATAGATAGATAGATAGATAGATAGATAGATAGATAGATAGATAGATAGATAGATAGATAGATAGATAGATAGATAGATAGATAGATAGATAGAGAGAGAGATAGATAGATAGATAGATAGATAGATAGATAGACAGATAGAGAAGAGAGAGAGAGAGAGAGAATAGGTACAGGGTCGCCGTAGGTGTAACACTACATCATCTTTATTTGTCCAAAGAGAATCTAGTTTGGTTTTAGAATTTATTGTGATTTTGTTGTTGTTGTTGGTTATGTTATTGATAATGTAAGGCTCTGCAAAATATAGCCGTTGTTTCATCATCATCATCATCATCATTGTAGTCGTGGTCGACGTCATCATCGTCATCATCATCATCATCGTTGTCGTTGTCGTCGTCATTATCATATCATCAACGGCAGCATCGTCATCGCCTTCATTATCATATCATCATCATAACACATATACAGCCAAAACGATAAAGTAAAGTAAGATATCAGTGAAAAGTGAGGCGGATAGAAATACTGAACTACATAGCAAAAAAATATACCCCGACCACAGTAAACTATGAAGAACTAAACAACAAAAATACCCGCACAGATAAAAACCACTGCAATATTTCGAAAAACAAAAACAAACAAAAAAAAACTATTAAAAAATATGCGCAATCTGTCAGAAGCATATGAGATCGTAAAATACTTCATTTCAAGACATTGTTGCATCTTCCTAATTGGGGATGGCAATAACTTATATACAGAACTCAGGACAATTTTTTTTGGGTATTTTTGTAATTGTATTCTTCTTTAATCCCGTTTGGGAAATTTGCGTACGTGTAATTTGTCGCCCAGTTACAACTGGAGTAAGCACGTCACCGCCACAGTGCAGCGCTGGTCGGCGTTTTTTTTTTTTGGTAGGGATACTTTTTTTAAAGGTTTTTTTTCCTTTTCCTTAATTTTGCCAGGGCAGCGGCCTTTTCGGTCTGCTTTTCTCGATTTCCAATTACCAAGTTATCTTTAACGTGCACACGGGCCCTCCTAGTTTTTCGTCCTCATCCGAGAAGTCTAGGTGCTTGAGCCTACCTACCATAGAATCAGGGATAGGAAAATACGAGAAAAATCCGAAAATTCCAACATGCCTGTACTGACTAGCATTCGAACCCGGTACCTTCAGCATTAGAAGCGAGCACCTTGCCTCTTGGCCAGTGTGTTCTCAGTTTACAAAATATTTCTTTGTTTAGAAAAAAAAAAAAACCCAAAAAAACAGCCGTGTTGGGCTTCCAGCTGTACAATGCTATCTAAATCACGGATGGAAATCGAAGTTGAAGAGAAATGGGAAAATATGAACATATGTGAGTGTGCATGAGAAAACGCACAATTACTCGGCAACATGACATTTTGAGTTCTGTACATAATATAATAAAAGACAAGGCAATTCTGATAAATTGAAGTCAGGACCCCCCTAAAACAAGATTTTGAGAAAACGGCATTTAATCCTATAAGTGGCAATAGCTAATTGTCCAAGTAATATTGGAGTGATTGCTGTTAGGAGACCGTAGACTAATAACTAAGCCGTTATAGAGATCATGGTGAGTAGTGTTCACTGCTCATCTACAGTTTACCCTGTAACATGCCACGGCCCCCTAAACAACAGCCAAGTTGGAAGTTTGTGTCGGACCCATATTTTCACTTCAAAGCCGTTTTTCTCAAAATCGGCTCTGCCGACTTATTGTGGATTTTCTCATGCACACTCACATATCTTCTATGATTTTAGCCTTTCAGAATCTCAGACAGTGTTCTCTATTTATAATGTTAGCCTTTCTGTACTGGTATAGTGCTAGTGGTGTAGGGCTCGAAATAACTTTAGGTTGACGTGGGGATCTGCAGATTTAGATTGGTGAACGAAAGAAGAAGAAGAAGACGTGGGGAAGATCAGACGTAGATAGCGTGTGTGAGTTTGTGTGTTTGTGTGTGTGTGTGTGTGAGAGAGAGGGAGAGAGAGAGAAAACATAAAAGAGGCCAAGCTAGTTTGTAATTAAAATGTTGCTGATGACGACAGAGGGACAGTGTGTGTGTGTGTGTGTGAGAGAGAGAGAGAGAGAGAGAGAGAAAGAAAGAAAGAGAGAGAGAGAGAGAGAGAAAGAAAGAAAGAGAGAGAGAGAGAGAGAAAACAAAACGTGAAAGCAGCATAAGATACATTTTTAATTGATGAGTGAACGGATGGATGGATGGGTGGATGGACGGTTCCATATCGTACGAATGTCAATCATGGAATTTCCAATAAGTTTTGACTGATGTCTTGTCGTGATAATGTAAAGTATGATTGACACAATCTCCACATTTCACTCCAGATTTATATGTCTGAATTTCAAACGTTCTTTTCCTCCATGATTTTGAAAATTAAGGGTTGATTGAAGGGAAAAAAATAATGAAGAAGAGAAGTAAGAAAATGGAATAATGAATCATGAATGTAGCCAATGAGCGCATTGTGGCTGGTGGAATGACCGGCATTATAGCCTGCAGCCAGCTAATCAATTTGGTTATTTGTAAACTATATTTGCGCTGCCAGGTATTCTCCGATAGAGTTTTTTTGCACTTCGTTTTTCATATTTACATTGAAAGCATTTCTTCCTTTCTTTCTCTTATTCGTGCTTTCTGTACTCGGTTTCTGAATCTGTTCACGCCACAGAACTACCCAAGGCTGTGAGTATCGAGTGTGGGCAGATCAGTGAAATACACCAATAAACGATTACATTAATTGGTTAGTATTTTACTGGAGTCGGCTTTTCTTTTTCTTTTTCTTTTTTTTTTCGTAATAAGCCCCCCCCCCCCCTCCCCCCCCGACCGCTTAGCCACTGCACCGGCTTTTGTATGGCAAAACAAAGTTCTATTGCTCTATTATGCATTCTCTGAAAAACGAGATCTTTTATTTTGTAGATAGAAGAGGTATGACAAATGCACAGTAAAAGTGCCCTTCTTTCTCTTCTGGTAGTTCCATATTCTGCGGTCACCTGCGTGCGCAGTTGGTTCGATACGCTGACATAAATGGGAGCTATCAAATGGGTACATTTTACATGTGCCAGGAAATTGGTCTACGATGTTTCCTCTGGGCTGGCCATAACGAGACGTCACAAAGATGTAGTCGACATTACGAGAATGATCGTGACCAAATTTTCAGAAAACTGAGGGCCGGAAATTGAAAGCTTTTGTTAGAGAATCCTAGGATTACTTCTACTTTCTTTGGCTTTTACGACCAAAACTGAATTGTTTAGGACTGTTTTCATTGAAGCTGAATGATGTCCCTTTTGGTCTCAGAGGTTTGAGGATGAGAGTAGATCAAGTGTTTGTTAATGTGTGTGAATGGGAACATGATAGATTTTACGTTAATCCTGTTTTTGATTTTAGTTCAGCGCCTTAGACCACATGATTTTTGGTGGATTTAATCCCTATACTAGTTTACTATTACATTACATTGCATTGCATTACGTTACGTGTTTAGAAAAGAAGCAAAGAGCAAATGAAATAGAGATTGGGCAGAAGAATAATTAAAAGACAAAACTGAAAAAGAGGTGAATGAAAATATAATAGATACAAAATGGAAAATGCGATAAATTATATTCTTTTTGTTTTCCATTTACTAACAGTCTGTCATTTCTCTTTAGGAAACAATGAGTGATCAAAATATAGAAATTGAAGTGAAGAATAAATGAAAGAGAGAGTTGAAGAAGACAGGAACGAAACAGGAAAAAGAGAAAGGAAAAGAAAGAAAATGGGATAACTTCTATTCTTTTTCTACTAACTGTCTATAGTATCTCGTTACAAAACAAAGCGTGAACAAAATATAGAAATTATTAAGAAAAGAATAAATGAAAGAGAGAACTGGCGGCGACACGAATGAAAAAGGAAAAGAAAGAAAATGGGATAAGTTTATTCCGTAAAACTATGGTTTGGTCCGGAATTTTATATTTTCAATACTTTGCAGAGGACCTCTGTATTTGATTACTTATGCCAATTGTGTCAGATTCAATGACAAAGTTTTGTTCCTTTGGCGTTACTTTTGTTTTAAGAGTGAAGAATGAACCAGTACAAAATTGCACAAATCCTAATACATGACCCCATATTTGTGACAGTGTTTATTCAATCCTATTTTTTGCCAGTGTGGTAAAGAGCCTGAATTGTTCGTAGTAATTGTGTTCTGTTTGCAGTAAAATGTCGCTTGGCATTCTATCATAGTTAAAATTGGTGAGTATTTTGACATTGATTGTTGTTACCTGTTCGTACTCACCTCAAGTATTTTGCGCTAGGGGTACGTATTTTAACGCCTATTGTGACTCCAGAGCTAGAGAGCCCCTCCCGAAATACTCCTAACAAAAAACTTAATTAATTTTTCAGATTTTCTTTTTGTTTTTCTCCTGTTTTTTGGTTTAAAGGGTAAGGGGGAGGGTTGGGGATTCGATAATATTTAGGGTTGAGGATAAGGAACGGGGTTAGGGATATAGTGCGTATACGTACTCGCCCTTAGTGCAAAACATCTGGGGTACGTACGTACAAGTAACAACAGCCAAACAAAAAAACACAAACTGAAGAAAAATAACACGCAAACTTATCAAGTATTAAACTGCGAAATGTTGTTAGATGGAACCGATACTGTGGTGATTTTTTCAGGCTTGCTCAGGTTCAATATGAGGAAGGCGTTGACCGGAAGACACATACATTGGCTTGATGGGATCTCTTCCCTTGGTGACATTCTCAGGTTCTAGCGTCTACAGGCAACCTGACCTGTCAGTTATTTGACCCTTTAAGTTAGGGGGGGGGGGAGAGGAGGTTTGTAGCGTAATTTCGTCTTTCCTTCTGTCACAGTAATGTTGATTGTGTGACAGAAACTAATTCCATGAGATCACACCCCTCTTTTTGAACCTTTAATTAAAACTTCCAAGATTAAATGAAAAAAGCATAAAGTTCGTTCACTTGTCACAAGGAGTGAAAAGAAATGACCTAAGAAGAAAAATAGTCTAATGTCATTTTGGCGGACACCACCTCTACCTCTGGCCAAAGTGCCCGGTTTGACAGCTCCCAGAATTGTTCGATGCGTCTGGCCAAACGCAGCTAATTTCCGCCGCCAAATCCAATTCTCTTCGGTACCGGCCTTCCATTGAGATAGGATTAGCGTCCTGTTTCTAAACAGATGAATTAGTCATTGGGAAAAACTGTACTGAGAAAAGGCGAACAAAAGTAAACATGGAAACGCAAGTAAACAAACTAACGAACAAAACGACTTCCTGAATGATTGATAAGACCTCAAATAATGCTCGTTTTAGATGTCGGTTTTCATTAGATCTGCCAGGTTTTTGAGATAAGGATATATGTGCGTAATAACCATTGCGTCATCAGTGTTGATCCCTTGAGACTTTTAAACACACAAACACGCGCACAAAGAAATTACGTATGAAAATAAATTTAGAATGGAATAATAAAAAAAGGTACATAAGATGAATTATAATATCATCATTCTACCTGTAAATATTTTGTGACGTATCTGGGAGGTGCTTAGAAAGTCGCATTTATTCAGTGTGGAGTTTGTTTATCTTTCTATCTATCTATCTATCTATCTATCTATCTATCTATCTATCTATCTATCTATCTATCTATCTATCTATCTATCTATCTATCTATCTATCTATCTATCTATCTATCTATCTATCTATCTATCTATCTATCTATCTATCTATCTATCTATCTATCTATCTATCTATCTATCTATCTATCTATCTATCTATCTATCTATCTATCTATCTATCTATCTTAAAGATCATTTTGTTTGGTGTTTGGCGTCCTTCTCCAATGCATTAAAACAATTTTATAATACTTCAGGCTACTGATGATTTAGGACTGTAAAGTCGACAACTCGAGAAAAATAAATATTGACTCTGGACTCACGTCCCCAGCTGGATTTGAACATGTGACCCCTCACACCTGGGTCAAGCGCGATAGCCTCTTTACTGCCCAGTTGGCACGAGCGTTTCACTCACGTAATGAGAGGCGGACTGGTCGGAAACTATTCACTAAGCTTCTCTGTTCAGATAGTGATTTTATGCCAACTTTGCTAGACACGAACGTAAGACTTCTGTCACTCTTCTTTCTTCTTTCTTCTTGCCAAGTGCAGTAGGAACTCAGTGCTGTGTCCTACAGCAGTGGATCTCAACGTGGGCGATATTGCTCCCCCCTCCGACTCTCCCGGGGGCGATTTTGATTTCCAGAGGGGCGAAGACAATGAAAATAACCTTAAGGGGGTGAAACCGATGAAAACAACCTCAAGGGGGTGAAAACGATGAAAATAACCTCAAGGGGGTGAAAACGATGAAAATAACCTCAAGGGGGTGAAAACGATGAAAATAACCTCAAGGGGGTGGAAACGATGAAAATAACCTCAAGGGGGTGAAAACGATGAAAATAACCTCAAGGGGGTGAAAACGATGAAAATAACCTCAAGGGGGTGAAAACGATGAAAATAACCTCAAGGGGGTGAAAACGATCAAAATAACCTCAAGGGGGTGAAAACGATGAAAATAACATCAAGTTGGTGAAAACGATGAAAATAACCGCAAGGGGGCGAAAACGACCAAAGGTAGCGATATGAGGGAATTGGGTCGAAAACCTGAAAAGAGTACGATTTGGGGGGCAAATACATGGCAGTCACTAACTATTTGAAGAGCATTAATTTGTAGATTGTAGACGGGTTTTATGAAGGGAAAAGGCCTTTTTTTTTTCTTTTAGCTTGTTTGATGGAGAATGTTTTCTGTTTTACAGTGATTCATCAACACGCCTGTTGTAACTAACGAGGGTGTGAAAAATTTAACATCAGGATTATTTTGTGCATGGTCTGTCTTCTTGTGAAATGTATCTATTGGGTTTTTTAGTTTGGAATTTTGGGGGGCCGGGGGGGGGGGGCTGAGGAGAAAGGACAGGAAGCAATGAAAGATAATTTAGAGGCTTAAGCTGGGTTTTCGTGTGTACGGAAATGGAAGCGGCAAGGGAGACGTCAAAAAACCCACAAGAATTGAAATACAAAGAATGTTCTCATGTTTACGGAAACGGCGTTACGCACGTCGAAACTCTCTTTATTTCCTGGTGGATTTTTGACGTTTCCGTTTGCCTTGTCCGTTTCCGCACCCATGAAAACACAGCTTAAGGGGGTGATTGCCTGAAAAAGGTTGAGAACGCCTGGCTTACAGGAACGTCAATAACATCGATAGTACGAAAAAAACAACTCTAGCAGTACACGAAGCACCAGTATTAAGAACTACGAGGTCTCGGTGCAGTGTCAGACGGGAATGTGTTTTGTAAAGGAAATGAAGGAGCCTGTTGGTGAAGGCAGCCAGGAAGTATGACAGACTTTATTATTCTGTGGACTCTGTCACCTAGTCAGGGAAACACAGGTCCCTTAATATTGGACTGAATATTGTAATGGCTTGTGGGATGCCATCTGTCTTTGTATTGGTGTGTGTGTGTGTGTGTGTGTGTGATAGACAGAGGGGAAAATAGGGAAAATGATTATAGAAGGAGAAGGAAAGAGGAGGAAGAACAGGGGAGGTTGTGGAAGAGAGAATGAGAGTGAGTGAAAGAGAGAGGAGAGAGAGAGGGCTAGGATGGGAGAAAGTGAGAGAGAGAGAGGATGGGAGAAGGAAAGAGAGGGGGAGGATGGGAGAAAGTGAGAGACAGGATGGGAGAAGGAGAAAGGGGTGGGAGAAAGTGAGAAGAGAGAGAGAGGGTGGGGAAAAGTGAGAGACAAAGAGAGATAGAAAGAGAGGATGGGAGAAAATGAGGAGAGAGAGAGAGGGTGGGGAAAAATTGAGAGACAGAGAGAGAGGATGGGATAAAGTGAGAGAGAGAGAGAGAGAGGATGGGAAAAACTGAGGGAGAGAAGAGGGCTAGGGTGGGAAAAAGCGAGAGAGAGAGAGGATGGGAGAAAGTGAGAGAGAGAGAAAGAGAGGATGGGAAAATGAGAGAGAGAGAGGGATGGGAGAAAGAGAGCGAGGGGGTGGAGATGGAAGAAAATGAGAGAGAGATGGGAGAAGGAGAGAGGGGGGGAGGATGGGGGAAAGTAAGAGCGAGTGGAGGATGGGAGAAAGTGTGAGAGAGAGGGAGGGGAGGATGGAGGAAAGTAAGAGAGAGAGAAATGGAGAGAAGTGGGGAGAGAAATCGGGAATTAGAGGACTGCAGGGTATTATGATTGTAGAGGCTTGGTTGGAAAAGAGAGAAGTGGAGAGAGAGAGAAAAATTCAAAGAGAGATCGAGAGTTTCTGGTTTTATGCCTTTGTAAAGAAATCAAAACACATGAATACATTGTTTTTTTATTTCTTCCCTTGTTATTTTTTGTTTGTCTGAAGCTAGTGGAAAACAAAGCTGTTTACTTCTTTGGAAAGAATTTGTTGGGCGCTGGACTATCTGCGGTCATCTCTGATCCACTAGACGGGACGGAAACACAGGGTTGATAGTTGTGGCCATTGTTAGTACCACAGTGGACGGTATCGTTCATCTTTATAGCTGTACTTCCTAGCACCAACCAAGATGCACTCTAGAGACAATACCTCGCCCCGGTCAGCTTTCTCTGTCAGAGGCGGAGACTGGAAACTGAACTGAATAGGGTGGCAGGGTAGGGAAGCTAGACTTAGCAAATCCGGGGATACCTATCCTTCGTTGATTTGCTATACTTGGAATGGACAGCTCGCTATGTGATGAGAATGTGCTCGCCTCTCGTGTCACGGGTATCGGGTTCGATCCCCTGTCAGTGCAGGCATGTTGGATTTAAAAAAATATTTTTTTTTGGAAAAGGTGGGGGTGGTCCCAGATCCTTTAGTGGGGAGGATCGAGCACGTACATATTATGAAGTTCTACAGTTAGGAGTAGACCTGGCTTTTTTACTATAATAAGTATACACTGGCGAAGTATCCGCAAAACTGTTGTCGAAAACTGAACACAGATCAACCCGTATAACCTAGAGCGATTATATAAACTAGCCAACCCGAACAATAAAATCTTGCAGATTCTTGGTACCAAGCCCAACAGTATATCTAGATATAGGTCACATTAATACTGGCATTTGGATTCGATGAAAAGGCTTACAGAAGTTATTGTGACACCAAAATTCCTTGCAGAATACACAATTAATGTAATTAAGTTGGTTTTTGATCCGCAATGTATAAGGAGAGGCGAAGAACGAAATTCCCATCACATTTTCCGATTTTACTTGACAAAAATGCATCTCTTTTTTGCGGCTCAAAATATCGAGGTTAAATAATTTCAAAGACTGAATTCTGTCCCAAAAATGGATGTGTTCATGTAACGTATCCTTAAAAATTGAGACATTACCCAGCCCAAAGTTTCATAATTTTTGGTAGTGCAGTTACGGTGTTTTAGTTGCATACAGGTTCACCCTCTGCTCTAGCTCCATTATAGCGAGATTACCTAAGGTCCAGATAGTCACTTCATTGTGATTCTATTCTCTGAATATGAAAACCCCCTACTGTGACTCGCCTCTGATAGGTTTGTCCCTAGAGTGTCAATCTTCATATCTTCAGACTTTACAGGCCCTGCACTTTATTTCCTGCCAGAAACATAAAGATCAATATGGGTCAAGACGGACATGAAATTCCTGTAACCCCCGCCGCTACTTGCTCACACAAACACTCGGTGGCCGGCTCGCGTTTTGCTGTATGTGATAAATAGGGAAATCACGCGACTTCTCGGCTCCCGAACACAAAAACTCACATCTCTTTTTGCTGTCAGAGACAACCCAAGTATTCTTAGTAATCACTTCAGCAAAATCTAAGTCTCGGGGTTAGGCAATCCGAGAAATGAAGAGGTACTGTGTAAGATTCTGTCGTCTTTCAGTGGTAACTGTGAAAGAGAGCTTTTTTTTTTTTTTTTTCTTCTTTGTTAAATAGTCTGACTTTGAAACAGACTAGAGAACGAAACAGGATTTCAGAACACAAGTTATAAAATCATCTTGATCTCAGTTCTTCTTTGGATCTATCTTTATTTGAGCCGTTGCCAAAAGGTCGACCACAAGGAGATGTTTCTGGCCATCAAAAATATATTAAATAGACCAGGTCATGAGACAAAATATGTGTCAGCTGGAAAAAGATTGCATGATATATCAGCAAATATCGTTCATGGATATATATGTATTCATTTGATATTTTTGAAATAACAAGATACAACCGCAACGTATGACAAAATACAACCGTAACAGCATGAATAGCAGATATTTCTCCATTTGGGGAATAATACCAATATTCAATAATTGTCCCTTGTCAAACAGATGTTTGTGGTGTTCCATAATAAAAACGGCTTTATTTCAAGCAAGTTTAAAAGTCATGTGGGACTTTTCAAGACATACAGCTATACAACCGTAACAGCTTGACAGGGTCACAAAAAAGACACATACAAGTCAAACCCTTCTCTGAGGTATCTTGTCAACTGTCTTTCCTGCAAGAAAAGACCCCTTAGCATGCCATAAAAGTATTTCCAACCTCATTCTAGGAACTTTAAATAACTTTAAAATATGGTGAACTGAGCCTCAAGTGTGCTCGACCTTTTGGCAATGGCTCATTTTCTGAAAAAAAAATGGAGATCTTTTAGTATGTAGAAGAGGTATAACAAATGCACACTTTGGCACGTGTGTGGCACTTTTCAAAATGGTTTCCGATTTATTGGAACTCTTTGTTTAGTAGTTTGACCTGGCTGTGCTTCCCCGAATATCAGACACCTGTACGGACAAGGTATAAAGATATAGTAGGTCATACTTCCCCGTATGTTTTTATACTAACAATAATACTTCTAGAACCAGTGTTGTAATGCGTCACACGTCATAGTAGGTAGTGCTTCCCCGTAAGTTTAGGTACAATACTACCACAAACAATGTTACAGTAGGTCACAATTCTCGAACAAAGTAAAGATCATACCTACAAGAGTAATTTGTGCAGAAGAGAATACTTTCTCTGTCAATGGTTACGTGTGAGAGAGAGGGGGGGAGAGAGAGAGAGAGAGAGAGAGAGAGAGAGAGGAGGCGGGGGGGGGGTGGAGGGGAGACTGGGCATATCTATCGTTATTGACCATTTTCTCAATTGTAAGTGTAAACGTACACGGGCCAGTATGTATCTGTGTACAGTATAATGAACGTGTGTGTGTTCCTTCAGAGAAATAAGAAATAAGCATTACTTCGGAAATGCCAGTTTTTGCTGACCACGCACTTGCAGTGAAGGAAATCAATAATTATGAAATACACTTCTAGAAAACTGGTCTCACTAGATAGGTTATGTTGTCTAGAATTGCTACATCAATTTAAACGTTTGTCTTCGCTGCCGTGTAAGGCTCCTTGCTACTCTGTAGAACATTTAAGGACAGGAGGGTTGAACTGAAGTGGAAACAGTAATTACAACACAGAAATAATCCACGTCACTTGGAAGAAAACAAAATATTGTTGATCATTATTGCAGCTGTTATGTAATATGAGTTTGATTTTGAGTTTGGATTTTACGGCACGTCGGCACGATAACGGCCACTTTGGACCCTTCACAGTCTATTTCGGTACACTTTCTTAATAAGTATATGTTTGGTATTCGGGGCTATTAAGTTTAACATAGAATTAAATACATTCATATCATTTTACCACAGTGGTAAAATATCTTTTAAAAAGTTGTTTTGCATAGATCTGAGAAAAGTTTTGTAAACGAGTGTAGAAGTTATTAACCCAAGGTGTAGATTTCAGCCTCTCTCAGAAAGGACAGGATGCGTTGCGGGTCCACGTCAGAAAATAATTCTTCTATGATCCGCAGGCATAGCGCTTTCTCCGGATAGGCATGAAGACTACAAAAAATGTTCAGGTTTTTGTTGATAGTTGGCAATTGCATGCGCTACACTGTTTTGATAATAATTACGATTTAATCATGATAATTATATATAACGCCCAGAATTATGATCATCTTTTTGAAGTAAACACTCTTGAATTTTAATAATTTCATCATATTATCATCCTCATCATTGTCCTCGTCGTTATTTTTATCATATTCACGACAATGTCATCGAGACAAAAATAAAGTCTCTCACATTATTAAATGTAATTAAGTGTCGCAAACATATTTACAGAACAAATGGACAATCAAGTCGTAAAAATACTTACATCCGTGTTTCTGTCGACTCTGGAATGTGTTGCGCCTCTTCCGTGTTTAGCATGCGAAAGCATCTCCAATCCACGCCCTTAGATTTCATGAATTTAATTGCTACGCGACTTCAAGGTAATATATTGGGATGTGCGCGCCTAGTCTCATCAAACAAACATTAAATTGGCCAGCCAGTATTCATTGCAAGCCCTTCATTCTGCGACCTGTCACTGCCTTTGCTGCCAAAATAAGGAAATTATACCACAAACTATCAACAAAGCATTTTTTTGAACTGAATGTGTAGATTCCATGCATATCCGAGAAGGGCACTATGCCTGCGGATACATGAAAGAATTATTATCTGACGTGGGCCCGCCGCGCGTCTTGTCCTTTCTGTAAGAGGCTAAGATCTACAACTTGATTTAAAGACCCCTATACACATTGATAAAACTCTTGTCAGTTCCATACAGAGAATTTTACCAATGTAATCAACCTTACAAGGAACTATTCAATCCTGTTTGTCAAATTTAAATTCCTGAAGCTCAGACTCCCAAACATAAATAAAGTAGCAGTACCCAAAAGTCCCATTATTATAAGGCGCAAAGTGACCGTTGTTTGGCCGACGCACCTTTAAACCCAAACTCAAATTCAAACGCATCATCTGTATTTAACCTTCTAACGCCCAGACCCATCATCTGTATTTAACCCTCTAACGCCCAGACCCACCATCTGTATTTAACCCTCTAACGCCCAGACCCACTACCTGTTTTAACCTTCTAACGCCCAGACCCACCATGTGTATTTAACCCTCTAACGCCCAGACCCACTATCTGTATTTAACCCTCTAACGCCCAGACCCACCATCTGTATTTAACCTTCTAGCGCCCAGACCCACTATCTGTATTTAACCCTCTAACGCCCAGACCCACCATCTGTATTTAACCCTCTAACGCCCAGACCCACTATCTGTATTTAACATTCTAACGCCCAGACCCACCATCTGTATTTAACCCTCTAACGCCCAGACCCACTATCTGTATTTAACCCTCTAACGCCCAAACCCACCATCTGTATTTAACCCTCTAACGCCCAGACCCACCATCTGTATTTAACCCTCTAACGCCCAGACCCACTATCTGTATCTAACCATCTAACGCCCAGACCCACTATCTGTATTTAACCTTCTAACGCCCAGACCCACCATCTGTATTTAACCTTCTAATGCCCAGACCTAGGCGCCCTTACCAACAGGCCAGGTAACCGGAAAGTAGGGCAAGGTTCATGGAGGCCCAGCCTCTGAGGTGCATTGTGCTGTCGCAGAGCTAACCACTGGAGTTAATCGCCCTTGGCATTTGATGCCGGATGCTATCAAGTACAATGAATCCACATTAAGACACCGCGATACCCTCTGTATTATCTGCAAACTTACTTTGAATCGTATTCGAACACCCCTGTGAGGTATTCACTCCAACAAAGCCATAGTCCAATTGAATGTTTTTGTGGGAAAGTTGAATTGTTGGTGGTGTGGTCATTCTATTCTCATATGTTCTGGAATATTATAACTGTAGTTTGAATGCAAGTATACTCTAAAAGCTTAGGAGAGAGTTTGTGAAGATAATTCAGTGTGATTTTGTTGATTTCAAGTGTAGTGAGATCAACATTAATATTGCCATCTAGGCTAAATATCTTTATCGTGGTGCTAGAATCTTACTGAACTCACTTGTTTAGATTGGGAACATTATTATCCCAATATTCTTGACTGTGTTTAGTTTTCTTTGTTACTGTCATGGGTAGAAAGTGCTCAGTATACGGTTGTAGAACTGGTTACAGGAATGAAAACACAGACAATAAAGTTACTGTGTACAGATTCCCAAAGGATAAAGAGAAATTGTCGGCATGGATTAGCAAATTACCAAATAAACTCAAAACAGAGGATGTCACTGACTTTATGGGAATATGCGCACTTCACTGGCCTGACTACACACCTATGGTAAGAAGCTCTGGAAGATATTTTGCTCCCGCAGTTCCCCCATCAGTTTTTCCAAATGTTCCCCCTTCATGTGTACCCAGTACATCAAGTTGTTGTATTCCAAGACAAACCAAAAAGGCCACGCAACAAGCACGTGCCGTGGACATTGATGAGATGGCAGCATTCAGAGAGCTTGACTCATTTAAGACAGACAAGTTTCATGACACATTTCTTTCAAAGCTGCAAACTGAGGGCTTACTGGCTTTTACAGCTGATAAATCACAGTATGTTTTCGTCAGTCATGATAGAGATGGGCCTGTTCACAAATTCTCAATTTATTTTGATCTGTTTATGGAGGGGGAAGCAATCACTTTAAAATTCGAAGCTTACCACAGACTAAAGAAGATTGACCACTCCTTCATCAAAACCATACGTTGCTGGAGCGAACTGGATGAGGTACTACGCTTCATTGTCAGGCAAGATAATGAGCCATCGTGCAAGAAAATCGATTTTTTGTTGAACAGCATCAGGCTCCAGAACTCGCCAAAGAATAGATGTCTCTATTCAGCAGACGACTTGCTTCTCGCCTTCACTTGGTATGCCAAGTCACGAGCTCTGTATATTTCACTGAGAACACATCTTCCGCTGCCATCAGTGTCAACACTAAAAAAAATCACAAGCATGTCAAAGAATGTCAGTGATGAATCTCTCTTTACTTCGCTTTTTGCTGGGAGGGAAGACAGGAGCAAGTATTGCCTTTTAATTATAGATGAAGTCTATGTCAAGGCCTCCATATCCTATCGTGGCGGTGCATTGTTTGGGTATGCTGTAGATGTGCCAGGGAAAATAGCCACTACCCTGCTGTGCATCATGGTGAAGTGTTTCTTTGGCGTCAAGTCTTTTCTAATCAAGCTTCTTCCTTGTCATGCCCTGAAAGCTGCATTTCAGTTCGAGAAAGTAACAGAAACTATCCATGATTTGGAGAAGTGGGGTGCAACTGTCGTGGCCATCATAAACGACAACAGTAGAATGAATCAGTCATTCTTTAACAGGTTCCCAAAAATTAACCCTCAAACTCCCTGGATTGCACAGTCACCGTGTGACGCTTCAAGACCCCTATTTCTCATTTACGATCCTGTCCATCTCTTGAAGAATCTGAGGAACAACTGGATCACTGAAAAAACAAAATCCATTGATTTTCATGCACCAGACTCAGACACCCCCAAGACAGCCAAATGGTCAGACCTCCAAGAGCTTCTCCAGCATGAAAGCAAGACCTTGGTCAAACTGTCAGACCTGACCAACACTGCTGTCCACCCCAACAATATTCAAAGGCAGAAAGTGTCCTTAGCTCTGCAAGTATTCTCGGAAAGGACCAGTGCTGCTTTGAAGACTTGTTCTGCATCAACACCATCGTGGAGGGAGACAGCTCATTTCATTGATAACGTCTTGCGATTGTGGAGAGTCTTCAACACCAAGACCCCCATTCAACACATCCATTTGAGAGATCCCGACCAAACACCTGTGTCTCTCGACCAAAAAGGAAGTCACCAACTTGAAATTCTCCAGTTCTGGGCTGAGTGTGCCTCACTGATGAAGCCTACCAACCCACAGAGAGTGAAAACACTCACCAGAGACACAGCCAGTGCTTTGTCATGGACATGTAGGTGTCTCATCGACATGTGCCATTTCCTATTGAGGACTGATTCACCTCTTCGCCATCAATATGTTACACTTGGATTCTTCCAACAAGACGACATAGAGAAACACTTCGCTCACTTTCGAATGGCAAGTGGATGCAACTACTATATCACAGCCCAAGATGTAGCACACACACACTCTATAGACAGGACCAAACTGGTGCTGGAGACTTCACTGGACATTGACTATTCCAAGACACATCACATGTGCAGTCTCTGTGATAAGGAACTGACAGAGGAGGAGCTTCTAATTCTTGATGACATGTCCACTCCAGCCAGCACTGTATCTTCTGATGAGAGAATGTCTTTATTTTACATTGGAGGATATCTTGCGCAGAAGCATCCAGAGTTTAGAGGGGATCCATTTGCTGTCGGTGATGAGATAAAGAAGTTCACGGCAACGCTAACAAGAGGTGGACTGAATTGTCCAAATGAAGGCCTTTTTCAGTTGCTTCTCTACATGTACATATTTTTTATCGGAACAAAAGAGCCGTTCTGTCGGAAGAGACTAGTGAGAATTTTCATTGATTTCCCGGCTATCTTCCACATAGACATGGATGTGAACAATGTTCTAACAATGCGCAAAGTGAACATTTTCATGACGCGCTTCTGTCTTCACACCCAAATATCCACTCCAGAACAATCCCACAGGAAGGTGGCAAAATTATCATCACAGTAGACATTTAGCTTACATCAAGGCCCCTATTTGCAAGGATGTAACCTGATTGTCTGGTAAGTTGGTATTAATTAGTTGCTGCTGTCATTTCTATATTTATGCCCTTGCTGCCGGTCTTTGCTAATCAATACCTTTTTTCCTTCTGTACACTGTTACTAAATTCTTTTCAAGTGCCATCTCTGAAAACTTTCCTATGTTATGTGAAAGAAACACATCAACTGCACCTTTTTATCTTTGATACTGCTCAAATTTGGTTCCACTGTATCACTGAATACACAAAGACATATTGATTAATCTGTAACGGCTTTAACATTCGTACAATTTGTGAAGGGGAGGGATGCAGTCGATGGAGAGGGGCCAAGATTTGTAAAACACCAATCCTCGCTTATTTCACCCATGCGTGAAAGCCTACATTGTTGGGCCTCCATGAACCTTGGCCTACTTCCCGGTTACCTGGCCTGTAGTAGGGGCGCCTAGGCCCAGACCCACCATCTGTATTTAACCCTCTAACACAGAGACCCACTATCTGTATTTAACCTTCTAACGCCCAGACCCACTATCTGTATTTAACCTTCTAACGCCCAGACCCACTATCTGTATTTAACCTTCTAACGCCCAGACCCACCATCTGTATTTAACCCTCTAACGCCCAGACCCACTATCTGTATTTAACCTTCTAGCGCCCAGACCCACCCTCTGTATTTAACCTTCTAACGCCCAGACCCACTATCTGTATTTAACCTTCTAACGCCCAGACCCACCCTCTGTATTTAACCTTCTAACGCCCAGACCCACTATCTATATTTAACTTTCTAACGCCCAGACCCACTATCTGTATTTAACCTTCTAACGCCCAGACCCACTATCTGTATTTAACCCTCTAACGCCCAGACCCATCATCTCTATTTAACCCTCTAACGCCCAGACCCACCATCTGTATTTAACCCTCTAACGCCCAGACCCACTATCTGTATTTAACCCTCTAACGCCCAGACCCACTATCTGTATTTAACCCTCTAACGCCCAGACCCACCATCTGTATTTAACCCTCTATCGCCCAGACCCACTATCTGTATTTAACCCTCTAACGCCCTGACCCACTATCTGTATTTAACCTTCTAACGCCCAGACCCACTATCTGTATTTAACCCTCTAACGCCCAAACCCACTATCTGTATTTAACCCTCTAACGCCCAGACCCACCATCTGTATTTAACCCTCTAACGCCCAGACCCACTATCTGTATTTAACCTTCTAGCGCCCAGACCCACTATCTGTATTTAACCTTCTAACGCCCAGACCCACCCTCTGTATTTAACCTTCTAACGCCCAGACCCACTATCTGTATTTAACCTTCTAACGCCCAGACCCACCCTCTGTATTTAACCTTCTAACGCCCAGACCCACTATCTGTATTTAACTTTCTAACGCCCAGACCCACTATCTGTATTTAACGTTCTAACGCCCAGACCCACTATCTGTATTTAACCCTCTAACGCCCAGACCCATCATCTCTATTTAACCCTCTAACGCCCAGACCCACCATCTGTATTTAACCCTCTAACGCCCAGACCCACCATCTGTATTTAACCCTCTAACGCCCAGACCCACTATCTGTATTTAACCCTCTAACGCCCAGACCCACTATCTGTATTTAACCCTCTAACGCCCAGACCCACCATCTGTATTTAACCCTCTAACGCCCAGACCCACCATCTGTATTTAACCCTCTATCGCCCAGACCCACTATCTGTATTTAACCTTCTAACGCCCTGACCCACTATCTGTATTTAACCTTCTAACGCCCAGACCCACTATCTGTATTTAACCTTCTAACGCCCAGACCCACTATCTGTATTTAACCCTCTAACGCCCAAACCCACTATCTGTATTTAACCTTCTAACGCCCAGACCCACTATCTGTATTTAACCCTCTAACGCCCAGACCCACTATCTGTATTTAACCCTCTAACGCCCAGACCCACTATCTGTATTTAACCCTCTAACGCCCAGACCCACTATCTGTATTTAACCCTCTAACGCCCAGACCCACTATCTGTATTTAACCTTCTAACGCCCAGACCCACTATCTGTATTTAACCCTCTAACGCCCAGACCCACTATCTGTATTTAACCCTCTAACGCCCAGACCCACTATCTGTATTTAACCTTCTAACGCCCAGACCCACCATCTGTATTTAACCCTCTAACGCCCAGACCCACTATCTGTATTTAACCTTCTCACGCCCACACCCACTATCTGTATTTAACCATTTAACGCCCAGACACACTATCTGTATTTAAGCCTCTAACGCCCGGACCCACCATCTGTATTTAACCCTCTAACGCCCACACCCACTATCTGTATTTAACCTTCTAACGCCAAGACCCACTATCTGTATTTAACCTTCTAACGCCCAGACCCACTATCTGTATTTAACCCTCTAACGCCCAGACCCACTATCTGTATTTAACCTTCTAACGCCCAGACCCACTATCTGTATTTAACCTTCTAACGCCCAGACATACTATCTGTATTTAACCTTCTAACGCCCAGACCCACAATCTGTATTTAACCTTCTAACGCCCAGACCTGCTATCTGTATTTAACCTTCTAACGCCCAGACCCACCATCTGTATTTAACCCTCTGACGCCCAGACCCACTATCTGTATTTAACCCTCTAACGCCCAGACCCACTATCTGTGTTTAACCCTCTAACGCCCAGACCCACTATCTGTATTTAACCTTCTAACGCCCAGACCCACCATCTGTATTTAACCTTCTAACGCCCAGACCCACCATCTGTATTTAACCTTCTAACGCCCAGACCCACTATCTGTATTTAACCTTCTAACGCCCAGACCCACTATCTGTATTTAACCTTCTAACGCCCAGACCCACTATCTGTATTTAACCTTCTAACGCCCAGACCCACCATCTGTATTTAACCTTCTTACGCCCAGACCCACTATCTGTATTTAACCCTCTAACGCCCAGACCCAATATCTGAATTTAACCCTCTAACGCCCAGACCCACTATCTGTATTTAACCCTCTAACGCCCAGACCCACCATCTGTATTTAACCTTCTAACGCCCAGACCCACCATCTGTATTTAACCCTCTAACGCCCAGACCCACTATCTGTATTTAACCTTCTAACGCCCAGACCCACTATCTGTATTTAACCCTCTAACGCCCAGACCCACTATCTGTGTTTAACCCTCTAACGCCCAGACCCACTATCTGTATTTAACCTTCTAACGCCCAGACCCACCATCTGTATTTAACCTTCTAACGCCCAGACCCACCATCTGTATTTAACCTTCTAACGCCCAGACCCACTATCTGTATTTAACCTTCTAACGCCCAGACCCACTATCTGTATTTAACCTTTTAACGCCCAGACCCACTATCTGTATTTAACCCTCTAACCCCCAGAGGACCATATTTGAAATGGTCGCATAGACCCATAATGCTGTATCTTTGATAAACTTACTTTTCCAATATTGTTATCAAATAATCTTTCCAATTACACATAATTTGTATTTTTACAATATTCTGGCTATCTAAAATCAGATCAGCATAACAATGCAGAAGTTTTGGGGATTGGCAGTTTTCGTCTTGGCACTAGAGTGTTAAAACATCATCATCAAGATCAACACACAATAACAACAGCAACAAAATACCCCGTATTTTTATATAGAATAACGTACAAAAATAAACCATAAACACTCAATACTTGAGAAGAGGAGAAAACGATACACTATTTTTGCAGTAAACTTCTCACAGCAAAGTCTGAGTACGTGAAGGTCTGGGAAACATCTCGTGAATTAATTGCTCTCCATTTCTGAGCGAGGGCAATTATTTTAAGAACCACCTCTAGATAAAAAGCGATGTGAGGTGTTTTTTTTTTCAAAACTATTTTCGAAGTTGCAACGACATTTCTCTGGTAAATCTGAGAAGAAAACAGTATAATAGTGTTGGGGCAAGAAAAAACAAAATAAAAAGCAACGACAACAACAACCACAACAAAAAAAACTTTTTTCAAATTGCCAATTTACGCCTATCGTAGGTTGTTGTTATATGAACCTACGCACCTCAAGCGTTTTGCGCTAAGGGCACGTTCATATACGTAATTATCCCTCAACCTGAAATCTTATCGAATCCTTAACCATGCCCCTTACCTTTTCAACAGCCCCCCCCCCCCCTCCCAATAAAGGAGGAAAACAAAAAGAAAATCTGAAAGAATAATTATTTAAGGCTGTTGTTTGAAGTATTTGGGGAGGAGCTCTCTAGCCCCGGAGTTACAAAAGGCTTTAAAATACGTACCCCTAGCGCAAACAAACTTGGGGGACGTACATACTTGTAACAACATTCGTCATGATAACAGCGAGGGGGAAAAAATTAAAATAAAAAAAAACAAAAAACCACTTTCTCAAATGGCCAGTTTACCCCTTTCGAATGGGATGAATTTTAATGTTGAGAGCTGCATGCTGAAAGCGTGCTAATTGCCTGCACTCGGGGCCAGGCACCAGTTTGAAATAGCATCTGGAAGCTGTTAGAATCCTGCAGGAATTAGATAAAAATGACTTAAGGAGGGAAGATAAAAAGGCGTGTGTCCCGGGGAGGGAAAAAAAAAGAATTAAAAAATGAGGGTGTTTGTTTTATTGATATGTTCTTTGGGGTGTTTGTTGGGAGTTGTTGTTTACTGTTTTTTGTTGGAGGGAATGGGATGGGTCGTTTTTTTTTTTTTTTGTTATGATTACAGAGGCAGAAATAGATGGATAGATAGATAGAGGGAGAGAGAGAGACAACGAGAGAGAGAATGAGAGAGAGATAGATAGATATATAGATAGATAGATAGATAGATAGATAGATAGATAGATAGATAGATAGATAGATAGATAGATAGATAGATAGATAGATAGATAGACAGACAGAGAGTGAGCGAGGAGGATTGATGGAAGAACGGACAGACAGACAGACAGACAGACAGACAGATAGATAGATAGATAGATAGATAGATAGATAGATAGATAGATAGATAGATAGATAGATAGATAGATAGATAGATAGATAGATAACCATAGAATCATAGAGAGATAAAGAAAACCGCACTGGCAGAGAAACACATCAATCAAACCTCCGCCAATTATCCTGACGAGCTGAAGGAACAGAATCGTTGGCGCATTAGAGAAACATCACCATAGATCACATACTGACAAGTATTGCAGCAAAAACGCCGAGGCTATGCCGAGTTCTCGCCATTTGCAGAAAACAAGCTATTTTTCAATGTTAAATGTTTGTCTTTATAAGTGTGTTTGCTCTGGTGTGTGAGATACAGATGAAAGATTCTGTTGACACCGTATGTGGATTGTTATCTAATTGACAGTTTAGGTGACGGGGAAATGATTGCCAAATGATAAAATTTTAACAAAACGTGAGAGAGAGAGTGCGAGAGAGAGAGAGAGAGAGAAAGAGAGAGAGAGAGAGAGAAAGAGAGAGAGATAGAAAGAAAGAGAAAGAGAGAGGGGGAGGGGAAGGGGAGATAAAGAGAGAGAGAGAAAGGGACGTGAAGAGAAAGAGATAAAGAGACAGGGAGAGAGAGAGATAGAGAGAGAGAAAGAGACAGGGAGAGAGAGAGAGAGCAAGAGAGACGGGGGGGGGGGGGGGCAGAGAGAGAGAGAGAGAAAGGGAGACAGGGGGAGAGAGGGAAGAAAAAAAGAGTCAGAAAGAGAGAGGCGGGTGAAGTGGTGAAAAAAGACGGACTTGCGAGGCAAAATGTACACCCAAGAAATAATGCGAGCAGCTGACTGTGTCTGACCCGGCTTAGTATGATAATGTCTTCCCGGATTTACTAAGCAAATATAGGAAATTATGGTGAGCACTTCTTGGCTGGCTTAACATGATACCCCCATTGGAAAGACTTAGTGTTCCGAATATGAAAGTGCTTCGGTTAAGACTCTTGTCTCTATATGTTTTTGTGTCCGAAATAGACGTGAAAAACGAATGCATAAATACAGGATCTCTAGTGTGGTTAGAGACAGAAACCAGGTATCCATATGTAACCAGGGTTTTGGCTCTTAAAACTTGTTTATCCCTAGTGTAAGCTTGTCCTTTCTGAGGAGTTTATGCGTTATAAACATAGGGTAGAATTTCTCTAGAAATTTCTTTACAAGAAAGACGCTGACAGAATGAGAATTTGATTTCTCATTTCTGTATTGTTGAATAAATTATGGGATAGACGAGAGTGAAACTGTATACTCTCGAATAATGATCTTGAAAGTTCATGTAGAATGTCGTACTTTTACATATAGATAGTAAAAAAAACAACAACAAAAAAAAAAAATGGACAAAATGTCTCCCAACGCAAATTGTGGAAGTTGATATTTTCAATTCAGACCAAGTCGGGGATTTAATGGTATGAGGGTCACGTTACTGCAGTTTTCCCGTAATACAACCTGCCCTTGGGACTCGTGCCATGGCATAAGGATGTATCTCAAAAATACATAATTTATCATTGAGACTGCTTCTAAACTTCACGTTACGTACTATGTTTCTGCGAGTCGATAATGTTGTAGAGCACAAGTAACATTTCCATCTGGATATCCACCCATTTGCAATGATTTTCTTTGGCAGTTAACATTTTTTTGGGTCCGTAGACCAATCTTCATGTAAAACCCTAGTACAGTGTAAACTATACTATGCCCAACGTGAACAGAATAATACACAATACAGAAGATCGTTTTTGCTTTTCTCTCTCCCTCCCCCCCCCCCCCCCCAACCCCCCAACCCCTCCCCCCGCAGTTCGCCTCAACAAGACCAATTTAGCCAGATGTGTGCCGTATTTCACTAAGGTTCCATGACATGTTAGTTCGTTTAATAATCCTGTTACTGAATTGTGATATGTGTATGTAACGATACGTTAGACGTGTGTACCATACATTATGTGCTCTTAAACGCTCAGCGCACGTGAATTTCCCATGATATGGGATAATAAAATGATTCTCATCTTACCTATCTTAAATCCTATGGATCATATGTAGCTCCACATCAATCTCCTATGTCTTTCTCTCTTTGCTTTGTGTGTATTCTTCTGTTGCTGGTGGCGTAATAGGGTTAACCGTCTACATGTTTAAGTCCTTATTTTAGGAGGTTTACTGCCTTGGCATGGCATTTACAACACCTCAATTTTCTTGTTTTGGTTAGGATTCGTTTTTTTTAGAATTTGCCCGGGCAGCGGCTTGTTCGGCCTGCTCGTTTCGATTTCCAACTGCCTAGGTATCTTTAACGTGCGCAAGGTGCACACGGACCCTCCGATTTTTTCGTCCTTATCCGGGAAGACTAGGTGCTCGGTCATAGGATCAGGGACAGGAAATATGAGAAACATCCCAAAATTCCAACATGCCTGTACCGACCGTGATTCGAACCCGGAACCTTCGGCACGAGTGGCGAACACGTTGCGCTAGGCCACAATGTCCCCGTTAACCGTCTACACGGCTTCTCATTGCCTTATATTATTTATGGCCCACGGAGTTTACAAAACGCGGAAGGATTTAAATGGGATCAGTAACTAACTGTACGTCGTTCAGTGTAGACGTCAGACAACACGCGTAATTTAGCTCATTTTATGATGATTTGAGGTCTTTATTTTAGGAGGTTCGCTGCCCTTGGCATTTACACCTCACTTTACTTGTTTTATTATTTCTTGTTCTGGCGGGGGGGGGGGGGGGTGATATGGATAAATTTTAATCTATTAATTTCAATTTTGCCCGGGCAGCGGCCTTTCGGCCTGCTCTTTACGATTTCCAACTGCCAAGGTATCTTTAACGTGCGCAACGTGCACACGGGCCCTCCGAATTTTTTCGTCCTTATCCGAGAAGACTAGGTACTCGATCCTACCCCCCAATAGGACCAGGGACTTGAAAATATGAGAAAAATCCAATTTCCAAGAACTACTCGATCCTACCCTTAGCTCATTTTATTGCATGACGTCTTTTCTTTATAGGTGAAATCTTATGTGAATGACGTACAGCGTACTCCCTGTGGGTAGAAGGTCCCAAACATCCTAAACATTGTAAGAAAGAGAAGAAGAAAACAATTGACAGATAGAAATACAAGAAAAATCTGAGACAAAAAAATTAATAAGCCTAGAGATCGTCGGCCTATGACATACAAGTTTCTTGAGAGGCATGAAAAATAAATAAAGATGTCTGGCCGAGAAGGAGCATTAAATAGCATTTTTGAACAGCCACTTGCCCCTGTGGACAATTTTCATCGATTTACTTCCCTTCTTTACTGTCTTCTGTCACTTACCTCCCTTGACTGCTCTGATGTTGGCGTCTTTAAGTGCAGTTTTTCTTTTGCTTTTTGTTATCTACCTTTTTTTTTCTTTTTTTTTCCAGCATTATTTTGATGTTCTGTTGTAGTATGAACGGCTTCCTTTTCATTCTCCTTCGATGTCTCACTTTTTATCTCCCTGCTGAATTCCAATCTGTAGTTAACGAAACAGATTTGGCGGCCTTAGTCATTGTTTGTTCCAACTCCACTATCTGAGCGACTGGGAAACTCGACAATAAATAATGTTTGCGGCTTTGGTATTATTATAAGGAGTTAGAATAAATCGGAACTGTGAAACAGCTTGGTAAGTGCCACAACGCATTTTCAAGTGCCAAAGTGTGCATTCGTTATAGAATAAATCGGAATTGCGAAACAGCTTGATGAGTTCCACAATGCATTTTAAGGAAGTGTCAAAGTGTGCATTTGTTTTATACCTCTTCTAGATGCTAAAAGATCTCCAGTTTTTCAGAAAATGGAGGTAGAGCAAGCAAGAACTAAGATTGCGACCTGTGCAAAGGGGCGCCATTTTGGCGGTATGGGTTCACAGAATGAAAATGTATTAATAAAAATAAATGTCTTGCAAACGTTCATGGCGATATACATATAAACCATAATTCTTGTAAGCAGGACAAAATCCTAATGGCAAGATCAGACAAGATAAGCTATAATTTTATTACCCTGTTGTCAGGAAATTTGTTGTCACAGCACCAGTAATAGTACAACAGTAAATACAATATCCAAGACACACAGGTCTTTAACGCATACCGCACACAAGCACAATGCGATAAGACGCAGACTTGCAGGACGGTTCCCCCCCCCCCCCCCCATTCCCTTGAGTTTTGAAAAATGAATGTACCTTGTCAGGGATTAAGATCAGGGATTAAGATTAAATGATACTTTAAATGACTGGTGAGCCATTTCACAGAAGGGCGTAAAGAAAAAAAAAGGTTTGCATAGTTCATATCGAGGTAAACTGTCGTAACTCAACTTTTTTTTGTTTGTTTTTTAAAATGAGATATTTGGCAAGCTTTTATACCTTAACAGCCCATGGGTTGTGTTGTAAGTTGGGGTTTAAATGCTACAACTAAAAGTTGAATAACGTTTGTTAAAGTATCATAACTATTAAGTCTGTTAAAGAAAGTTATTCATTTTTTCTGTGTTCTGAAAACTATCCCCAAAGTAAGAACGAAAAGACTATGAAAGGCCCAGATCGGCCGTTGTTGTGCCGACACACCGTTAAAACCAAACTCAAACGCAAGAAATCAAAACATCTAATGAACATTTTGTTTTGTTAAAAATGGAGTTAGGATAGTCTACCTCGACATCAAAGATAAATGAACGCGAGTTCTTTTTTTGTAACAATGGACACTAAAAATGTGGGGTTTTTTGTTTGTTTTAATGACTGGTATCAGAATTCTGCCCAAAGGTGTGTTTAGAGAGACAAGAGGTTTCTAGCACAATTTACGACTTTGTTCGTGAGCAATATCGTTTTCTTCACTTTCAAGTTAACCGGGTATCTGATACAGTAAAGCTTTGTACTTTAGGCTCCCGTGGGTTTAGAATTATTTGATTATAGGACTATCTTTAAGTGCGGGCAACAAGTGCTGTGTGTTGCAGAAATCGATTACAAGACGGAGCATCTCTATCGAAATATCGGAAGCGACGCGGGTCACTGTCGCCGAGTTTCCTTCCTTGTTTGAACGCCATCTCTCATTGGTTGTTTAGCCCGGACGTACTCGTATGTCTTGGATACAGTGCGATGGGCAGTGTGTGAACTTTGCGATGTGTGGGTATGGGTGAAAGTACTAATGGCTTTCCTGGGGTATCTTCTCACTGGGGAAAGGAATGCACGTAATGACAGAGTGTTTGCAGGTAGAATGTTGTTACAAGTACGTACGTCCCCCAAGTTTTTTCGGGTATTTTTTTGCGCTAGACGTACGTATTTTAAAGCCGTTTGTGACTCTAGAGCCAGAGAGCCCCTCCCGAAATACTCCTAACAACAGCCTAAATTAATTATTCTTTCCGATTTTCTTTTTGTTTTCATCCTGTTTTTTTTTGGTTGAAAGGGTAGGGGGCAGGGTTAGGGATACGATTTAAGGTTGAGGATAAGGACGGTGTTAGGGATAGCTGCGTATACGTATGCGGTCCTAATGCAAAACACTTGGGGTCCGTACACATAAGTAACAACAGCCTTACAGGTGTAGATATGAGCAGTGTATCAAATTGTTGGTAAATGTACATCTCCATACTAGGCAAAACGCGACTTTAGTCTTGTAAGTTCTATCTCCATTTTCAGAAAAAAACTGGATATCTTTTAGTATGTAGAAGAGGTATAGCAAATGCTCACTTTGGCACTTCTTTAAAATTCATTGCGTCACTTATCAAGCTGTTTCACAGTCACTGTTTATACTAACTCCTTGTCATAATACAAATGCATGCATTGCAAGTTTACCTTGGTTTTTGCAAGGGGAAAACTCAGCCTATTGCTTTGCCCAGGGGCCCAGAACGATGTCAAAACGGCCCTATCGTTATTGCTTTGTTTCACTTACGCGACCGAAAATTGTGATTTTAACCGTGATGCTGTGCACGGCAGCCCGGCCTCTTGGTGCACGGCGGCTGAGCATGGGCAGTGGCAAAGTTTGTTTGTGTTTGTTGTTGTTTTTGTTTGTTTAGAACGACGGATGAATATGCGGCTCGCAAAGATCGGCTGTAATCCAAATCCAAAAAGTAGACCTAAAACTCCTGGCAGAACCAAAGATTTTGCCCATTTTTTTTATTGGGTTTCCTAAGATGTGCATAATTTAAGGATTAGGTTTTAGCTGAGATTCCAGCATAACGTGATAGCCATTATTACATGGGATCAGATTCAGGGTTTTGTCTCGTATTTGGTTTTCTCTTCAGATTACATCCCTGATTATCCTTAATCATTCCCGGAAGCAGGCTCTAGTTAACCCTTTCAATACGAAAGGAAAGAACATTGTTGTTAACTCTTTACTGCCTTAACAATTTACAGATTTTGAATAATCCATCCCCAGCCTCTAAATACCTTGGGTCAATATCCTGATTTTGATTCACGATATTCACTATTTAAAGTAATTCAAATAAGTAGATCTTCATAACCGGATTTGAGAAAATTTAGCTGTCGCAACGTCAGTAGTCAAAGGATTAGGGAGGCGTGGTATTTCACGTTATAAGCCATTGCTCAATAATGAACGTAACTCAGTATTTCAGGGTTCACACAGGTCCTTAAAAGTCCTTAAAGTCCTTAATTTTCGTAAAAGAAAAAATAAGTACATGTACTCAAAAAGTCCTTAAATTCTGAAAATGATGCCAAAGTCCTTAAAAAGTCCTTAAAATTTGTGTTTCAGTGGAAACAATTGAAATTCGAATCTTCCAATTGCATACTGGATAATTGGTACTTTGAAATACTGAACTTTTCAGAGCGAATTTCTTATGTTTGAACTCTGGATACAGTAACATTCTGTATCGATCAGTGCTGCACACCACTTATATAGTTGTAATATTTCTTGGTCACGGGTACACAGTTCCTTAATTCGTTTACTGTGAGTCCTTAGGAAGGCCTTAAAAAGTCCCTAAAATAAGTTTTCAAGACTTTGTAATGAACCCTGGTATTTTCTCAGTTTGGCTTGTAATTAGGCTACGCAACCTTTAACACCATTCTCCCACGGGGCAGATCAAGGATGCTCTGAAATGATCGCGGACTGGTGAAAAGGAATGACCTTTCTTGGTCCGCAATTTTGAAAGAAGTTTTGCTTTTTCTTTTCCTTTGTTGTTTTTTTTTTTAAGAAAAAGGGGGTTTGGGGGGGGGGGGGGGAGAGAGTTTGGTTATGTGATCCGAGTCAAAAATTGGCAAAAAGAAAACGTTGTATGTAGCAGAGCATCGCGTAAGAAATAACATCAAAACGATACAACCAAACGCAAAGAAAAAGGTGAGACAAAAAAAATCTCAATATTTCGATGAAGTAGATCTACCTTTTTCAAGAAAAACGGCAACAAGGTATAACGTTTTCTTTTTGCCAAATTTTAACTTTGCTTTAATCCTCCCCGCGACCCCACAGGTTTTCTGTGGTTTTTAATCATATTATGTAACCCGAGGAGAATATGAAATATTTGACTGGTAGAGGGGTTTGGATTCGTAAAGCGGGGAGTCCATCTTTTTAAATATAGATATAGGCAAGTATCATATGTATATCGATGGTGCCGGGCACAAACCAGCCAAGTCAAGACAAGCAAATTTTACAGGAGGAACAAAAAGTTGCGGACAGCACAAAAGGGAAATGTACTTAACTGTTTTGATCACGTCTATTTTGAATGTTTCTATTGAATTATGGTAAGAGCTATTTTTACAGATGATGCGGGGTTCCAATCTTCATAAATTGGTACTATAAAAAGAAATATGAAATTTTCGGACTTGGCCGGTTTGTGCCCGACACCATCGATATGCAAATTTGTGTTCATACGAAAGTAACCAGTAATTTTTTCTCCTTATATGCAAAGTAAAGTGGCCTTGTGGTATGAATGTGTGCTTGATATATTTTTTTTTGTGGAGTGCTTGTCACCAATGTTCAGGGTTTACGCTCTGACCCTTTGACATCGGGCGAATGTCTGTACGTCTCTTCCAGCCACCAAGCGAATTCCGCTCTCTCACTCTCTCTCTCTCTATCCATCTACGTCTCTGTGTCTCCATTCAGTTTCGTTCGCTAATGGTTATTGTACTGTGAATCAAAGAAACAAACAAAAATCTGTACAGCAGAGAAAAAAAAATTACATCTTCTTCAAAAATGAACAAATCTTGTGCACTTTGAGTAGTCTTCTTTGTTTATTTCAAGCCTGGATGAACTTTGGGATATTTGGACCCCAGAAATGGTCCATGTTAAAGGGAGATTTATTCCCCTTCCCCATTTCTCCCCTTGTATAGGGGACATTTTTTCCCCTCCATTTTCTTTTCATGTACTTCAGCTGAGTGGTCCAGATTCTAGATTGCGCCATTTTCCCCAGCCCCGAAAAGATTTATACCCGGGAAATATTCGGCACTGTGACTCATTATTTTCCAAAAGTCGTTAAAGTGGAGAAAAATGCTTCTCCTATTTGCAGCGGTATCGTCTGTAAACAGCTCCGATCCGGATTAAATATCAATTATCAAGGGTTAGCCCATTAAAGAGCTTTTTTTTTTTCTTCTTGGGCACGCTGAAATCTGTAGTGTGTAATCGATTCTCTGCAAGAAGCTGGAGCCACAGGGCCAAAGGATGATGCGAAAATAAAAGAAGCGGAGGTATTAGGAAATCGAACTGGGGGGAATAAAGGACGACATGGAAGGAGATGTGAGGAAAACGGTGAATAAAAGACTTGGAGAGAGAGAGAGAGAGAGACAGAGAGAATGGGGGAAAAAGGGAGAGGAGAAAGATAGACATGGAAAGAGAGATGCAAGGAGGAGAAAGACATGGAAAGAGAGCTGCAAGGAGGAGAAAGACATGGAAAGAGAGATGGGAGGAAAAGAGGGGACAAGACATGGAAAGAAAAATAGAAGAAGAAGAGGGACAGAGAGACATTGAAAGGGAATTGGAAGGAAAGTGGGGAAAAGACACGGAATGAGATATGGAAGGAAAAGAGGGAATAGGGATAAGAAAGAGAGGTAAGAGGGAAAGAGAAAGAGACCTGGAAAGAGAGCTAGATGAGCAATCTCCAGAACCGAGTAAAATGACAGAGAGCAGTAAAACGGTGGGAGTATGGACTCAGAGACCTTTTACTTTGGGTGGCTTTCGTCCCAATAATTTTTTTTTAAATTATGTGTTGTTTTTCTTTCTGTATGAGAAATTCAAATATATGGGCAGTTGATGCAGAAACGATACAAATAGAACAAGGAAGACGATGGATTTATTGCAATTTTTCAGTGTGGACAGTAAAGTGCAGATGGCTGTGTGTACTGACATAAAATGGCCAGCGCGCCGGCTCAGAAGAATAGAACCATTGCATTCCCGCCGTTTGCCGTGCTTTGGTCTGCATAGTTTTGCTAAGATTTGTAAGCTGCTGGAACGTAAAACAGACAGTGCATAGCAAGTCAAGAGATAATTACGTTCGGGGAGAGTTCCATTCATTACGACTATCCAATCAAGGTAACGTAAACCTATCCCTAAATGTGTCCTTAAACTTAACTGTAAACGTTCGTTTTCTTATTGAAAACTTAGGGGGTGGGGTAGTGTTCCTATCATCCAGTCAAGAAACCTCAAACCTATCCCCAACCCTATCTTTATTCATAATCTAAACCTTTGTTTTGTGGTTGAAAGAATAACAGACAGGTTGAAGGATAAGATTTGGCTGAGGGTGAGAGTTGATGACAACCTTATGAACGGGTCTAGATTTAGAGTATCTTGAGAGTGTGGTCGGAACATAGGGAACTCTTTCCTTGGGTTCTAAAGAGAATCTAAAATTGCTTTAGGGTGGAAGGTTGTATTTCAAGATTATTCATGTACAGAAGGCGTTAAATGGCTATTGACAAATCACCTAACTAATTTAGCTGTTGGGTGGGTGGGGGGGGGGGGTGAAATAAGGGGGTAACTGGCACGCTCTGGGTCGTAACCCGAAAGTTACGCGTGTCAACAAACTGTCTTGAAACTCCATCCGGCCTGTAAGACAACATTATTTTCAGTATAAAAACATAAACTGAAAAGTGCCAATTTCAAAGTAGATTTCAGAAAAGGAAGCATTTAATCAGTAAAAACTTCCAATTTCAAACTAGACCGCTAAGAGAGGAATGCTTCTCCTTTGACACTGCGACAAGGCGCAATCAGCGATGACAGAACGTGATCGGTAGAGACGACTTTTCCATTTTGAGATTGGAAACTTTAGGGCTAAGGTTATCGTACCAACTGTCATAACCACTACACCATTATGACAAGAAGTAATCAACCCGAGGCATCGCTGTCTTCAGTGACGGTAGAACTTGATTCCCTGTAAAGTGGTTCATAGGCTGATCGACTCGTGGATTCGGTTGAGGGTCAGCCGACTGTAAAACATAGGAACCTGTGACCTCATCACCAGCAGTTGGTCTCAGAAGTCGAAAAGGGGCAAACTGTGTAATATTTCAACTGGAGTTTCAACGAAGGCTCATTCAGATAGGTTCTGATACGCATGTTGAAAATCACTTTTAGTTTATCGTTAAAAATGGTTAGTCCTGCAGGGTATCGCAGGGCTTGGAAAATGCAAGTATCTGACCCTGAATACTGGCACTAAAGGGTTACTGTAACACTTTACAACTTCGTGAAGTAGGGTAATCATGTCCCACTGGGACAAATACTACCATTTGATCGATATACTTTCGGGTATCGAATAAAGTATCAACAAGTCAGTATCGTGGGTCTACATATTTACCTAGAATGCTATACTAAGGTTGAAAATTGAGTCGAGCGTAATGGCCATTTGCAAATGTTTCTTTCAGTTTGTATCTTTCTAATTTAGTCTGCGTATTCTTTTTAGCAAATCTGAAATAAAAGAATTGGTTTTGAAAACAACATTTTGTCTGTTGCCATATTATATCACATTGTCATTAATAATAGGCTCTTTTCGTCTTGGCAGACGATCTAAGCAGCTATATGTGTCCTACTTCTGCAGCTACGCTCGTGACTGATTCTGCCTATATTCGACAGGCACGCTCTGTCGCAGAATCTGCTTATGAGGGAGGTGCCATAGGGCAATGAGTTATCTTTTCTTGTCAGGCGTTTTGCCTCAAGGGCTGCAACAATGTTTTTTTCATGGTGTTTTATACCAGAGTCCACTGATGTTTTCCATGCTGATCTGTCTTCTGCTGTCGTCTCCCACGTTCTCAAATCGATGTTACACTTTATCATATTGCTCTTGCATGTATCTTTGTACCTCAGTTTTGGTCTTCCTCTGGGTCTGCTACCTGTAGCCACTACACCATATAAGAATTGCTTGGGGATTCTGTTGTCGTCCATCCTCTTCAAATGCCCCAGCCATCGCAGTCTCTTTTTGCACAAGATGGTCAACATGGTTGGGAGTGCTGCCCGTTTCAAGACCTCTGTGTTGGTAACTTTATCTTGCCAGCTGATGCCAAGGATCTTGCGGAGGCATCTCAAGTGAAATCCATTCAGTTTCTTCTCTTGTCTTGAATATAACGTCCAGGTCTCTGAGCCATAGAGGAGTGTCCTCAATATACATGTTTCATATATCCTGATCTTTGTTTTTCTATTTAACATTTTGTTATTCCAAGCTCTTTTGTTTAATTTTCCAAAGGCTGTGGCTGCTTTTCCTATTCGGGCACCTATTTCGCTATCTAATGAAGTTGAAGAAGTCATTGTTGATCCCAGGTAGCAAAATTTCTGGACAGTCTCCAACTGGTTGTTGTTCAGCTTGATGTTGCATTGTGTTGTGCCATCTTGTGTCATAATAACAGTCTTCTGGACGCTGATAACAAGAGAGAAAGCTTTACATGCTTGTGATAAGTAGTCCATCATTGATTGTAGTGTGGACTCGCTATGGGCAACTAGTGCTGCGTCATCTGCAAACAGCAATTCTCTGATCAATGTTGACTTGGTTTTAATTTTTGCTTTGAGGCGTGCAAGATTGAAGAGGGATCCATCAGTTCGCCAGTGGAGATAAACATCTCCAGGGGTTCCCTGAATGCAAACTGCAGAAGCATGGAGAAGTAAATACCAAAAAGTGTTGGTGCCAGGACACAGCCTTGTTTCACCCCGCTTTTGATGTTGGAGCGATCGGATGTAGAACCATCAAATTGGACTGTGGCTTGCATATCTTCATGAAAGGACATGATGAGTTGGAGGAGTGTCGGGGGGCATCCGATTTTATGCAGCACCATATACAGTCCTGATCTGCTGACTGTGTCGAAAGCCTTTGTTAAATCGACAAATGCCATATGTAAAGGTAGACTTTGCTCGCGACACTTTTCCTGCAGTTGACGTAAAGAGAATATCATGTCCATGGTTGATCGTCCTGACCTAAAACCGCACTGGCTTTCTGGAAGTACTCTTTCTGCTAGTTGTTGAAGACGCTTTAAAAGTATTTTGGCAATTGCTTCTCCTGTGATACTTAGCAGAGATATATATATATGGCCTTTAGCGTCTTTACAGACGGTCTTAGCAGCTAGAATATTCACTTTCACTTTGACTGACAGCTTCTCTCGTGGCTTATTCTACCAATGTTTGACCCGAGAGTGCGATGGCAGTGATTGCAGGTCAGTCTTTTGGGTTCACTTTGGCGAGTGTTTTCATTCCGCCTCTGTCGTTTTGTCAGGTATGTTTCTTTTGCCTTGAAGTCTATTGCGAGCGTGCCACTGCGCAATTTTTGTCTCCATCTGCTTCGATCATTTGCAAGGTTCTCCCATTCATTGGGGTCGATGTTGAATGCTTTCATCGTGACCTTGCAAGTGTCTTTGAATCGCAGATGTGGCCTACCTCTGGGTCGGTTGCCAGTAGCAAGTTCCCCGTAGAGAATTTGTCTGGGGATGCGATCATTTTCCATACGGTGGAGATGTCCAAGCCACCGCAGTCTTTTTTTGCCTAGGAGAGCTTGAGTTGATGGAATGTTGGCTCGGCTCAGAACTTCGATATTTGAGATCCTGTCTTGCCACTTGATCTTGAGAATTTTGCGTAGGCAGCGCAGGTGGAAAGAGTTGAGGGATCTTTCATGTTTGGAGTAGGTGGTCCATGTCTCTGAGCCATACAGCAGGGTGCTTAGGACGCAAGTTTGGTACACGAGTACCTTTGTTTTGATGGTCAGCTTGCTATTGTTCCACACCCTTTTTGAGAGTTTGCCAAAAGCTGTGGCCGCCTTTCCTATTCTGGCATTTATTTCAGTTGTTATGTCTGTGCTACCACTGATGGTTGAGCCTAGGTAGCAGAATTTTCCCACTTGCTCCAGAGGAGAGCCATTCAGCATGATTGGGTTGGGGTTTCTCAAGCCTTGTGTCAAAACTACAGTTTTTGAGATACTGATCTTTAGCATGAATTTGTCACAGGCTTTGGCAAGGCTATTGATGAGAGCCTGGAGCGTGGTTTCATCGTGGGCCACGATTGCAGCATCATCTGCGAAGAGGAGCTCTTGTAACATAATATGCTCTGTACGAGATTTTGCTTTTAGTCTGGCAACATTAAAAATGGAGCCGTCCACTCTGGTGTTAATAAGTACTCCACCTGAACATTGACCAAAGGCATTCTTGAGTAGGGCTGCAAAATATATACCAAATAAGGTAGGAGCAAGAACACATCCCTGCTTCACACCGCTGTTTACAGCAAATGAATTGGATGTGCAGCCCTCAAAGTTGACACATGCCCTCATGTCAGTGTGGAAGGATGCAATAAGTTTTAGCAATGTTGGTGGACAGCCTATGGATTTAAGGACTGCATACAGGCCAGATCGGCTTACGGTGTCGAAAGCCTTTGTTAGGTCCACAAAGCATGTTATAAGCGGCCTGTTTTGTTCTTTACATTTTTCTTGGATTTGCCGAAGTGCAAATATCATGTCAATAGTTGATCGTTTGCTTCGAAAGCCACATTGTGTTTCTGGTAAGACTTTTTCCGCCAGTTGTTGAAGGCGGCAGAGGATGACGCGAGCAAAAGCCTTTCCAGTAATGCTGAGGAGGGATATGCCTCGATAGTTGTTGCAGTCGCCTTTGTCTCCTTTGTTCTTGTAAAGTGTGACAATTTTGGCGTCTCTCATATCATGTGGTATCACGCCTTCTTTCCAACACTGCAGTAACAGATTATACAGGTGTGGTAATAGTGGGCCTTTTAGGTCTTTTAATACCTCTGCAGGAATGTTGTCACTTCCTGTGGCTTTTCCAGCAGACAGGTGGTCGATTGCATTGGAAAGCTCGACTAAGGAAGGTTCAGCGTCAAGTTCGGCCATTATTGGCAGTTTTTGGAAGTGTTCCTCAAAATCTGGTGGAATATTTTTCTCAGTTGAATACAACAGAGAGTAATGCTCTACCCACCTATTCAGTTGTTCATTTTTATCTGTGATGGGTTCACCATTTACAGACTTAAGTGGGGCGCTTTTGGTGATGATTGGCCCAAGAGCTACTTTCATCTGACTAAAGGCGGTTTTCATATCTCCCTTTTCATTTGCCTCTTGTATGCTGTTACACAAGTCTGTCCAGTATTTGTTGGCGCAACGTCTTACCTCCAGCTGAAGTTTAGCTTTTGCATTTTTCAAACAAGTTTTTGTACTCTGATTGCAATTTTTGTTATACTCATTGAAAGCAGATTTCTTTTGCTCAATGAGAGGTAGGAGAATTTCGCTGTTCTGGGCTACCCAGTCGTTGTTTGAAACTTTATGCTGTCCAAAAGACTTGATGGCACAGTCATGAATTTTTGAACTGAGAGTGTTCCATGTTTCATCTACCGAGTCACATTGGGTGACATTATCCATGCTTTCAGCAAATAACTTTTCAAATGACTTTCTATTTGATTCATCTCTGATTGCTGTTACATTGATCTTAGGGATTGAAGGGGCTTTTGATCTGTATATTTTCTTGGCCGAAATTTTGATTTTGCTGACTACCAGTGCATGGTCGGTGTCACAGTCAGCACTGTGGAGGGAACGAGTTATTTTTATACAGCCCAAACTCTTCCTCCTTGAGAGAATAAGATCTAATTGATGCCAATGGCCAGACCTGGGATGGCGCCATGATGTTCTTTGGCATCTCTTAAGGTCAAAGTACGTGTTTGTAACACATAATGAGTTTACGGAGCATAGCTCCAGAAGGCGCTGCCCGTTTTCGTTGATGTTGCCAATGCCGAAGTGCCCAATGCACTTTGGCCATGCGGAGTGATCTGCTCCCACTCGAGCGTTAAAGTCACCCAGAATTAGCAGGCCTTCGGTGAGAGGGATGTTGTGGAGAGTCCTCTGCAATGCCTCGTAGAAAATGTCTTTGGTTTCGTCAGAGGAGGTAAGTGTTGGGGCATAGACACAGATAATGTTGGTAAAACCAGACCGGGTGTTCAGTCTGAGTGTCATGATGCGTTCTGACACTCCAATTGGAGTTGCGATCGAATTGATAAGGGAGTTTTTTACGGCGAAGCCCACGCCGTGGATTCTCGGCTGTTCGCTGCTAAGGCCCTGCCAGAAGAAGGTGTAGTTTTCTTCTTTGACTGACCCGGAGTCGGGAAGTCGAGTTTCTTGAAGGGCAGCGATGTCGATGTTTAGTAGCTGAAGTTCTCGATCAATAATTTGGGATTTCCTGATGGAGTCAATATCAGTGAGATCTTGATGTTGCAAGCCTGGGCGCATTGTTCTGACGTTCCAGGTACCAAGTTTTAGTATTTTTCTGTTTTTGCCAGGTGCACACTTTACGTCAGCTTTTTGACTTTTGGTCTAGCTCCAACCACCTTATGAAGCAGGCTGACGTGGCGGAACAACACCCAACTGCCTGGGGGCTGCCCAGGTTACGGCGGGCGGTAGTTGATCAATGCAGCTGAAAAGCCGCTCCCACCGACAGAGGGGACCCCTGGCGCTCATCCGTACGCCAAATGGATTGAGCTTATCACCGGTAACTGCCACCTCCCGTGTTGTGCCCATCCGTAACGGATGGCTGGAGTGTCCTCTCCAAATCGGAAATGGGTGGGCTTATAGAGGAGAGACAGACGCTTGCCAAGCCCGAGCAAACGCCTCCTCGTTTTGCTGCCTTGCCTGGGCTATTTTTAAGAGATGGTGCTTTGCCCAGAGGCACCACCCCTCTCTCTGCCATTCTAGTTAAACCCAAGGGAGAGACCAGGTCAATACATTTGGAACTAGTCCGGCTGCAGGAGATGCTGGAAGCCAGTTTGATGCAGTTCTCCCTGACAACCACCTTCGGGTCTCCACTCCTGATTTTCTGTCTGGGTTTACTCCCATAGCCTTTGCTATCATAGCAACACACAAGGCAGTGTGGTATTTGTATTCAGGGTTACCTTCCCCTAGTCTTCCTCTCTCCCGAGATGACCCACAAGACAGTGGGGGGTGACAGTAGCAGGCTGTATTGTGTACTGTTATACAATAGCAGAAAACTCTGGCCTGACATGAAGCAGAGATATGCCTCTGTAATTATTACAGTCTCCCTTATCACCTTTGTTCTTATATAAGGTCACGATGTTAGCATCTTTCATATCTTGTGGAATCTCTTTATGCTTCCAGCACAGGATGAGGAGCTTGTATAGATGAGGAAGGAGGAAATCTTTGTTCTCTTTCAAGATTTCCGCTGGTATGTTATCACTACCCGGAGACTTTCCACTTGCAAGCTCATCTATAGCCTTGTTGAGTTCTTCCTGTGTAGGTTCTTTGTCTAGGTCTGTAAATTCTGGGAGCTGCGGGAGGGCCTCTTCTAGACTGTCATCCACTATACGTTCTTGAGAGTAGAGATTTGAGTAATGTTCAATCCATCTGGCCATTTGTTCGTTTTTGTCTGTGATTTGTTCACCTGATGACGATTTTAGTGGTGCTAT
>OZ007581.1:34439678-34512178 GCA_963931925.1 Onchidella celtica
TAACCCTGACAAACTCAGAAATCACATGACGTTACACCAGTAATAACAAACTCAGAAATCACATGACGTTACACCAGTAATAACAAACTCAGAAATCACATGACGTTACACCAGTAATAACAAACTCAGAAATCACATGACGTTACACCAGTAATATAATAATAATAATAGTTCGTCCATCAGGTATGATGATGACCTTAACAACACCAGAGGAATAAAGAACAGAAATTGTTGAGAATTTCAACACATGGACAATAAAGAGAAGTAAAGGACACAGAGGACAGAATGGAAAGACTGTTCTTTCATGACTTATGGCTTCTCATGTGACTGATAAGTCCTATTTTTGCCCTGAAGACCCTTCCGCATAAGTGACAAGAGTGCTCCGTTGGTTCAGTACCACTGGGCCTTTTCTTGCGCCGTTCTCTTTTTTTGATAGCCTGCTGGACTCTGTCAGCTTCCCATGCTTTGCTGCCTCTGGTAAGGGCCGCCCTCCAATTTGCTCGATCAAGCGAGAGCTTTTCCCACTCACTCACATCAATGGCAAAGGCCTTCAGTGATTGCTTGAGAGTGTCTTTGTAACGTCTCTTTGGGGCCCCAACATTCCTCGTTCCATTGGAGAGCTCAGAGAAGAAGATTTGCTTAGGGAGTCTGGAGTCGGGCATTCTGACAACATGTCCTGCCCAACGTAGCTGAATTTTTTTCAGGTGGCAGAAGATGCTCAATTCCTTGGCACGATTGAGGACCTCAGTGTCTGGAATTTTATCCTGCCATTTGATCCTTAGGATCTTTCTAAGGCAGGCCAGATGAAAGTGATTTAGTTTTCTGGCATGCGATTGGTACACTGTCCAGGTTTCAGCCCCATAGAGTAGGGTGGGAAGGACCACAGCATTGTACACTTTCAGCTTAGTGTCTGTGCGAATGCCGGTAACATCCCACACTCTCTTTCGAAGCCTGCCAAATGCAGAGCTGGCTTTTCTGATTCTTGAGGGAATTTCAGTATCAACACGAGCCGTGGAAGACAGTGTACTGCCAAGATAGGTGAAGTTCTCCGACACCTTCAGAAGACTGTCATGGACTTTGATATTTGGGGTCACAGGATACTTGTCGTCTGGAATAGGCTGATGGAGCACTTCCGTCTTCTTTGTGCTTATTGTGAGGCCAAAGTTGTCACAGGCACTAGAGAACTTATCAACACAGTTTTGCATGCTATCCTCATCGTGTGCCAGAAGTGCACAATCATCAGCAAATAGTAGGTCACAGACTTGAGTACTTTTGGTTTTGGTTTTTGCCTGAAGTCTCCTGAGGTTGAATAGACTGCCATCAGTTCGGTACTTGATGCTTACCCCTTGAGGTGGAGAGCTAAAGGCTTCTTGTAGTATTGCAGAGAACATGATGCTGAACAGAGTTGGGGCTAAGACACAACCCTGTTTTACCCCATTTGTGACAGCAAAGGGCTCTGAAACACTGCCGTTACTTTTGACTGCAGCTTGCATGCCATCATGAAACTGGCGCACTATTGTGATGAATTCGGGTGGACACCCAAACTTCGCCAGGATTTTCCAGAGGCCTTCACGACACACTGTATCAAATGCTTTTGTGAGGTCAACAAATGTGATGTACAGCGCTTTATTTTGTTCCATGCATTTTTCCTGAATCTGTCTGGCAGCAAAGATCATATCCGCCGTTCCCCTCTCTTTACGAAAGCCACATTGGCTCTCGGGAAGCAAGTCATTTGACGAGAGGTGATCAAGAAGGCGATTCAGAAGCATTCTTGCCAATATTTTGCCAGCAATTGAAAGTAGAGAGATTCCCCGATGGTTGTCACAGACTTGGCTGTCCCCTTTGTTTTTGTACAGATGGATGATTGAAGCATCTTTGAAGTCCTGTGGCAGCTTCCCTGCTTTCAACATATGATTGAACAACTCGGTCAACCTTTCAATAAGCTTTTCTCCACCGAAGGCATACACCTCAGCAGGAATTGAATCCACGCCTGGTGATTTGTTAAAGGACATCTGATTTGTGGCAGTCCGGGTCTCATTTGCTGTGAATGGCTTGGCAAGAGCTGCATTAATAGGAGTCTGAGGGAGGCGGTCAATGGACTCAGTATTTATATTTGATGGCCGATTTAGCACACCTCCGAAATGTTCTGCCCAGCGCTGAATTATGGCATTCAATTCAACAATGCGTGTTGAACCATCTGACGCAAGAAGTGGCGTAGTGCCAGAGCGGGATGGTCCAAACACAGCTCGGAGGCTCTCAAAGAACTTTCTAGTGTTGTTTGTGTCAGCATATTTCTGAGTTTCTCTTACTCGCTCTTCTAGCCAGTCATTTTTCATTTTCCTCAGCTTCTTCTGGAGTACACCCTTACATGCACGCAGTGCATCAGCTTTTGCTGTGGAAGAGGGGTCACTGCAGTGAGCTTGGATGAGACTATTTTTTTCTTTGATGAGCACTTTGATTTCATTATCATTATCATTGAACCAGTCCTGGTGCTTGCGGACAGGAAAACCAACTGTGCTGCTGGCGCAAGAGTGTACAGTCGTATTTAGGTCAGTCCAGCTCTGTTCAATGTTCTCAGGGTCAAAAGTCACGCAATCCAATTTTGAGGAGAGTTCTGATGAGAGCTCGCTCTGTTTCTCAGCTGAGCAGAGTTTTGAAACATTTAGGTGTTTAGGTGGCGCTTTCCCTTGAGGGCGTCTATTGCGCCTCAATGTTAGTCTGAGCTTGCAAACAATGAGTCTGTGGTCAGTTCCACACTCTGCACCACACATCGCCTTTGTTACAAGGACATCCTTTCTGTCAGTCTTCCTCACAATGACATAGTCTATGAGATGCCAATGCTTTGAGCGGGGATGCATCCATGACGTTCTGTTTCTCACGGGGAGACTAAAATTTGTGTTGGTAATGAACAGGCCAAATTCAGCGCACAAAGTAAGTAAGCGCAACCCATTGTTATTGCATGAACCAAATCCATGAGGGCCCAAAACATTTGGCCACGCTGAGATTTCGGAGCCAACCCTAGCGTTGAAGTCCCCCAAGAGAATCAGCTTATCAGCTGCCGGGACAGAGCATATGACAGATTCTAGATCAGAATAGAACTTGTCTTTGGCTTCATCTGGGTTTGTCACGGTGGGCGCATATGCGCTAATGAGGGTGGCTGACTGGCTTTTCCCAACTGGGATCCTGAGTGTCATTAGCCTGTCATTTATTTCAATTGGCATGGACTGCAAGTTTCTGACAAGGTCATTTTTAATTGCAAACCCAACACCATGCTGTCTCGGTTCGACTGCACCCTTGCCTTTCCACCAGTAATAACAAACTCAGAAATCACATGACGTTACACCAGTAATAACAAACTCAGAAATCACATGACGTTACACCAGTAATAACAAACTCAGAAATCACATGACGTTACACCAGTAATAACAAACTCAGAAATCACATGACGTTACACCAGTAATAACCAACTCAGAAATCACATGACGTTACACCAGTAATAACCAACTCAGAAATCACATGACGTTACACCAGTAATAACCAACTCAGAAATCACATGACGTTACACCAGTAATAACCAACTCAGAAATCACATGACGTTACACCAGTAATAACCAACTCAGAAATCACATGACGTTACACCAGTAATAACCAACCGGCTGACAGTTTCCCTCCTCCTCCCCAAAAGCTTTACCACTGATTCTCAACCTTTATGAGGCTATCGCCCCCTCAGACTCCAAACGTTCTTTCGTCGCCTCCCCCTCCCCTGCTCCACCCCGCCCCCGAAAACAAGAACAACAACAGCAACAACAAAAAAGTCTACTCAAACCCAATAGACACACAGACAGACTCTAAATAAGATATAGGTTTTTCAAAGCTTTATGAAGGATAAATTGGCGTATTGATTACTCATTATAAAACATATTAAACTTTCTCCCCCCTGTTCCTCCCTCCCCCCCCCACCCCCACCCCCCCTCCCCCAATCCCTACTCAAACTCAACAGATATTTCACAAGAGGACAGATTATAATGTTAACTTTTTTTTTTCAAAGTCTTATTAATGACAAAAGACGTGTTGATTATTCATAATAAAACATAAGGCATTATCTATCAAATGCACTAAACAAAATAGGCATTTGCTATTCAAGAAGCCCGTCTAGGTTTGCTGCTGAACAAGTCCGTGGTTGCCCCGTATTTGGCCCCAAATAGCGCTCCCCCTCCCCACCATCACCCTTCATCGTATCGCCCCGTCTCAATTTTCTTTGTTTTCGTCCCAGTCCCGTAGGAGATCAAAATGGCTGTTGTTAGGGGCGAGTAGCATTTTACATTATAAGTCATTGCTCAACAGTGAATACAATTCAGCATTTTCTCAGTTTGGCTTTGTAATTAGTCGACGCGCCTTTAACAATATTCAGTCAAAATCGCCCCCCCCCCCCCCGCGGGGGAGAAGGGAAGGGGGATTATTTCGCCCACGTTGAGAACCATTGCCCTATCCCCTCGCCCTCCCCTCGGAAACGATGACACGGGAGGTGTGAGGGTCAAGGAGGAACATTTTGGGGCGAGATTGATTTCGTTTCACAAAAGACGGATCCGGAAATTCGATCAAGGCATCGCCGAGGGCCTTTCGCTGGTGTATTCTGCTGGCGAGTGCACAATGGCAGGAGGGAGCCGATCTTTCTGTTTGTCTCTGTCTCTAAAGTAAATGGAAGGTTTAGAAAGGATTATTTGAGGGTATCTATGTTTTTTTTCCCCGCTTTTTTTAAATTCTTATTTGCAGTGGTAGAAATGATTATTTGAGGATATTCATATTTAAGCGTTTTTTTTTTTATTTTTTTTTTTTTTTCATTTTTCTAAAACTCTTTTTCGGTAAATAAAGAAAGTGTTTAATATTAAGTTCCTTCACATTTTTAGTTGATTTTTTGGTACATCGTAGATAGAGGTGTGAAAGAGCTAGAGGCAGATAAAGAGATACTGAGAAGGCGGGACGGACTACGTCGATGAGAAGTTGGAAAGAGAAAGGAGTGAGTGAGTAAGAGTGTGAAAGAAAGCCGAGAGGGGGTGAGTATGAGAAAGCGATGGGCAAAGAGAGAGAGAGGGGGGTAAGCGGAGGAATGTATTTTTGTTTCGTCTTTGATAGAGTGCAAAGGATCCACTGTGGTAATGGATTCGGGGATGAATGTATATATAAAGACCTTGGGCGATACGGGACATTTGATGAATAAATAGCCCCGAAAAAAGTGTCTGTAAAACCCTGGAAATTGAAGTGTTTCTGTAGTCTACTTGTGATGAGTTGTCTGTCTAAGTGATTCTTCTTTCCAGCTCATATAGTCTCAATGGTTGATTGGTTTCTCCTACTCGAACCAAGGATATGTCGCCCTCGGGGGACAGTGTTAAAGATCGGCTGTAAACATCTTTTCATTTCCCAAATTGAAAGTGATACTTATGTATGGATTGAATGTAATGTGTGTAGTTAGTGTGTGCACGTGAAATTATGTCATCGGATTAATGTTGAGAGATGGAGGCAATAAACTAACGGATGTACACAGATAGATAGATAGATAGATAGATAGATAGATAGATAGATAGATAGATAGATAGATAGATAGATAGATAGATAGATAGATAGATAGATAGATGGATGGATGGATGGATGGATGGATGGATGGATGGATAGGTAGGTAGGTAGGTAGGTAGATAGCTGGGTGGGTGGGTAGGTGAATGGATGGATGGATGGATGAATGGATGGATGGAGAGTGATTGAGTGAATTAACGAACGAACGACTGAGAGTGAAAGGAAACAAAAAAGAAAAAGATAATAATCACATAAATATGTAAATAAAATGAGTAAATCCGCATGAAGGGTCAGTACATTTCTAGTAGTGAACGGGAGAAAGACAATGGTAGTTGTGAATGTCACTTCACGAGAGCTGAGAACTCGTAAGTACCTGAATGATCAGATAACGAAACATCTGTCGAGTCACTCTATCTCCAGCTTGCTTATTGTGCAACGTTTGTCACTCTTTCCGTGGTAACTAAGTGGTCATGCTCCAGCAAAAAACACTGAAAATCACAGTTCTTGATTGTTTCATGTCCACTTTTTGCGCAACTGAGAAATTCGACATTAAACGTTTGCGGCTTCAGTATTGTGATAAGGAGTTGGAATAAATCGGAACTATGAAACAGCTTGATAAGTGCCACAACGCATCTTAACCAGGTGTCAGAGTGTGCATTTGCTAAACCTGTTCTACGCCGTGAAAGATTTTCAGTTTTTATACAAAATGAAGATAGAACAAACAAGAACAAAGGTCGTGAAATATGAGAAATCTGTACGTATTTCATATTATGGCTTGTCTATTCTCACCTGAGTATGAAACCCGCGTATTGCTATTCCAGTTCTGTCAGGTCATTAAAACTGGAACTACCAATCGCCTTGTCAATCAGTTTCCAAAGGTCCTGAAATCCCAGTCGGGTCATTTAGTACTGCGTACACGGGCTTTCTCATAATGCCTTTCGTTACTGAATGGCCGTCCCAGAGAGACCAGTTAAACTTTCCACTGGTGGGTGTTTAGTATTGGGTTTGTTTTATGGAAGATGCTATGTGGGTCATGTGGCCTAGATACTCACAGACATAAGACTTTTTGTAACCCTCTTGTGACCAGTTTTGGAAAGCAATATTGTGGTTATGTCGCCAACTGAAAAAAAAGGGGGGTTTTGAAACCAATTCGGTAAAGCTAAGGGGTAAGTCAGACCATGGCCAGCATAGACTAAACGCTGGTGGCTCACGACCAAATTATTATGGATCACACTAAAACACTAATTCACAACCCCTCACCGCGGCGGTATGAGCAGGACTAGTGTTAAAGTGTGATGTAATGCTAATTAGGCAGTGAGCCGCCAGTGTGGGGCCTGCGCCAGCCTTTGGTCTGGCTTACCCCTAAAGCTGGCAATGTACTGGCCCAGGGCCGTTTTACATCGGATTGATTCAGACTTGAACTTAATATTATTCAGCTAGCGAAACAAATTAGTTTCAGTCTCTTTAGTGCGCAAGGGCCCGTTTATATCGCCAGTCAACAAAACAGAGTTGATTCAATATTATGATGGTACGGATCTAGTCCTAGCTTTAACCTACCAAAACATTCATTGTGCGCGTGAAAGTAACCAAATCAAAGTAACCAACTGGAGCTGGGGGTGGACATGCTAGCACCCAAAACTTTGTGACGTAGCGACCAAAAATTACGAAACATCGTGTACTACCACAATTTTTGACGGCAAGTTACGTAGATACACCCAATTTTGGACAAAATTCAGCGGTTAATATCATGTATTTACGTTCGTTGTTTTTTTCTTTTTTTGAGCCGCAAACAGGAGAAGTGTTTTCCTCCAGTGGAGTCAAAAAGCATGCTCGGAAATTTAGTTTTTCGCGTCTCTATACACATTTTGTTGTCGAAATCCAAACTTATGAGTGTTTTCTGCAAAGAATTGTGGTGTAACAGTAAGCTGTAATCGTCTTTGCATCGGATCTAGACGCCATTATTAATGCGACCTAGATCTAAATACGGTATTTATATTATGGTTGAGCTTGGTACAAAAAAACAACAACAAACAACTGTACTTGGGGCAGATCCAAATCTTTCAAAATAATGAATCAACCTTTTTTTGTTTTTATTTTAATTTTTTAAAAGTATTATTCCAATTATTATAATCGTTATGTCTTTGTCTATTTATTTATTTTTAATATTTTGATCACTGATCTAACAGTTGCCATTAATTTCAAAATGCAAAGTTTCTCATAGAACTCCATCCTACCCCTCTACACTCCGCTGAAGTATTATGAGTGTGTCTTGTTACTGGTTATCTGTTACATGGATCTAATTCTCACACACTATGCTTTATTTTGATATCTAAATCAGATATTGCCATTGTAACTTAATCCTGCGTATTTCTGAGGGCCGTATACGATCAGGGGTGTCCACAGCTGAATGAATTCAAAGTATGATTGAAAACTTTTTTTTTTTTTTAAACTAGAAACAAAACAAAAAAGAAACAAACAAAAGCTAAGCTTGCCGGGACATTGATCGTTTGCGATAATAATATAACATTATATTAATATAATAATAATAATAATAATAATATTGTATTGTTAATTTTTTGTTTGTTTGTCGTTGTTGATTTTGTATGTCAGGGCATTGATATAATAGATGAATTATTGGATTGCTTTACCGTATTCGGTGTGTAGATTCTCACAGATTGGCTCATAGTTAATTGTGCTGTATGCTCGAGATTGTATTATTCTAACGAATAGGACTTAATCTGAGCCCCCCATCTTTAGTGCTAGAAATGCTACATGCATTTAGCCATACCAAGTTCTGGCAGTTGAGGTTAAAAGAAAACTACAACAATGACAATACAAACTTCAGCTCCTGGCAGATTGATGGGCTGATTGTGTTACAATGCCAGGACTTCGCTTAAGAAATAATACCCAAACGATACAACGAAACGCAAAGAAAAAGGGAAGACAGCAAATGACAATTTCGGCATAAACCTTCTTCAAGAAAAAAAATAATTGAAAATAAAAAATTGAACAGATAAAACAATAAGAACATTACAGTATGAAATATATGGAATAGTAACAGAATATTAAATAAATGCGTCTACTTACCTGCAAGTCTTGGCTTGTATTACCCTCTTTGTTGTTGCTGGGTTTGTTGTTGTTTTTTTTTTTGGGGGGGGGGGGGGGTTGAGGTTTGCAGAAGGTTTTTGCTAAAATGTTGGCATTTTCTGTCTTCCCTTGTTCTTTGCGTTTCATTGTATCGTTTGGATATTATTACACACGTGAGGCTTTTGCTACATATACAACTTTTTCTTTTTGCCAATTTTTGACTTTGCTTTAAGCCTTGCTGTGACCTTACAGTTTTTCTGTGGTTTTTGCAAAATTTCGTCAAATCCATATCTGTCTACCAGAGTGCGTTATGTCCAATTTTATCCGTTGCTCTTAAATGCCTGTAGATATCCGAGACACGAAGAGTGTCACTTTATTTCCTAACCCAATAAGACTATTCATGTGATCGCGTTGAAGTTATTGCAGTTATTTGAATTTTCATTAAAATTACAAATTTCAAACTCGATTTTCCGAATTTGACTATTTTGGACATAAAATATTCTGGTTGCCAATCATCGTTATGTACTTGGGGCAGTGACCCAGTGGTTAGCGAGACACATGATACCGTGAACTACCATTCCTCACAGAGCTCTGTGGTACTCGTCTTTTTCGTTCAGTTATGAAGGGGTGTGGTGCGAATTGTTGCATTGTTGACATGGGTGATACGACGGACGGAATTTGGCGAATTGAACCCGTCCCTGCGTCCTGTACCTTGTTTCTCAGTCATTACTGCAAATTTGACGTCAGTACTACATGCTGGACTTCTGCAGAGTTGCTTGCTGACTTCATTCATCGACAGCCTGGCGAGGGCCCAAGAATAGTGTTTGGAATATCTTCATCATGCAGAGAAGGGATGTCAAATCCAACAAAACAAAAGAAACCATATCAGAAAAACGTCATTTGATTTGCATGTTTTAAAAAATAAATTGAATCAATTTTGATAAATGGCTGTGGAATATTTCCTGATTAGCAATGATGTGCGGCGTACATCATTATGACGACATAGCAAGTTTAAGTAAAAACAAAATACATAATAAGTATGTGCATTGAATTTTTCTTTATTTTTTTATAAACCAGGCACATCAGTGTAGGGCCGATTGCTAAAACCCGGGGCAGGCTGACATTGCCACCAAAAATAAACAAGAAATTCTTTTTTTTCTTCTTTCTTTTCATCAGAATTCTCCAGAATATTTCCTTCACATGAGAAATGCAGTTTAAGGTATTGTTACGATATTATAGCGAACGTTTATAAGGAATAATGCTGATGAAAACAAATGAAGACCAGAGGAGAAAATCAAATACTAAAAAAACTGTGAAAATAAGAAAATCGAAGTTAGAAATAATAATAATACCCAGCATTTATATAGCCTTTCATCCCGTTAACAACCAGACTCTAAGCGTTTTACAACATTTATATCGTATAATGACCGACACAATACATAGATATACTCAGGGGGAAAAAAAAATGGACATTCAGAGTGTAAAAAGATGAATCTTCAGCTGATGTTTAAAAGTCATAAAATTTTCAGTCTCTCTCAAAGACAGAGGCAGAAAATTCCAAGTCTAAGGCCATTGAAAAGAAAAAGATTTTTCACCCGTGATCGTGAGGGACATCTTAGGAATTTCAAACTTTTTAATGTCTGCAGATGATCGAAGATGTCGTAATGGTACATAGAGAGCCAAAAGATCAGTTAAATAAGTTGGGCGCGTTTTTGTACATGTATTTGTGACACAGGGTAACCAGCATATACATTATTGGTTTTTCTACCGGTAGCCAGTGCAAACTCTGCAGTTGAGATGATGCATCATCTCTTTTCTTTTTCTTAATTAATCGTGCTGAAAGTTGGAAAAGTCCACAGTTTCCCCTCTTGTAAGTGAAAGGGTGATTTCTATTATCTAGTGATTGCAGCTTTTTTTTTTTTTTTGCTTTTTTTTTTTTTTTTAAATTTTGGTGTTGCAAGGACAGTGCTGTTGAACTAAGCGTGTACACAGCGAAGGTAAAGGTGAAAATCACTGTTTTTCACTGTGCATATTTTTTCCCCCTGTGATCTTCAGATGTATGTATTAAGTACGTTCTCGTATTCCTGAAGGCGTTGGTTTTTGACGAAACTAACAATAAATTCATGATGAATGGTTTGTCCAGGTGTTATTTTTGTTTACTTCTACAATGTTTATTTTCTACGTAGCAAATCTTCTGTACCAGTGTTTTGGAAGTTCCTAACGTGGCTTTTGTCTTAGATGCTATGTACTGCCATGTATACTGTCACTGTCAGAGATACAAAGCGAAATCCATAAAATTAAGGTAACAAATGAAAGGAATTATCTATGTGAAAAACAGGGAGGAAAAATAATGAAAACGAAAACAAACATGTTTTTGTCTTTCCCAGTTTTGGTTTTGGGGGGGTGGGGGGGATAGCCTGAACCATCGGCCCTTTGGGTACTTGTCAGAAAGTGTGAGTTGTTTGTCTTTGCTTTTCCAGTTAGTGACCCTGAGAGTTCTGATCCCCTGATTAAAGAAGACACAAATCACCACTAGAACCTTTGACATGTGACAACGCTAGAACAGGAAGTTTTGCCTGCTCTGTTGTTCTGATTACAATAGTGCTGACATTGTTGTTGTTTGTGCCCTGGTGTTTCCTTTCTCATGCTTGTTTTTCATTTCAAGACAAAGAGTTTTATATTAGTTATCACATTTAGTTGTATTTTTCTATGTAAATATTTATTTATTTATTTATTTATTTATTTATTTATTTATTTACTAGTTTATTTATTTATCCACTATGCACTCACTTATTTCTTTAATAAGTTATGTATTTTATTATTATTTTTAAAAAAAATTTTTTTCATGTCTCATCATTTTATTTACTATCATTTCTTGAATGTGTTCTTTATTATGTTATTTTGTTTTATGGCCTTCTGCTGTCGCTTCTACTTTGTCTCCCTTTCCGTCATTCTCCATTTGATGACGTGGGGGGGGGGGGGGGGGAAGAATGGAAGGCGCGAAAAAAAAATGAAATAAAACGAAAACAAGCATGAAGGAAAGGCATGTTTTTTGTTTGTTTGTAGTTTTCAAAAACAACGTATAAATTACATATCAGTATGTCATAACCTTACTATGGTTTGTATAATATATAACGTCTGGTACGGGATTAACGTGACATAATTTAGTGACATAATTTTCGTAAGGTGATCGAGCACTCCATAGGGGAAGGGACACACTGCCACGTACACCATGTCATGAAGGTCATTCGTCATGCATCCGCCCCATTACTCACTCCGGAAACGAACATAACGCCAAAAAACCTTCATGGCAGCGCAAACACATTGTTTTTTGGACAGGAATTTGTGAGAAACCTGGCAAGTTCCTCAAACAACACAATGCGAGACGTGGCCCTCGACAATGCCACTCGCGAACCGGAAGTGCACTCTCGGGAAGCCAATCCAACTGGGGCGAGATTAGGTTCATATTCACAGTTAATTCTGTTTCCGGTGTGACCTTGTGTACAAAGCGAGTGCCACTCACAAGGAGTTCCATGCTCAAAGAAATGGCGCAGTGTTCTTGGAATGTTTTTTTTTTTGTACCTTTGTATTTTGAACGAGCATCGACGTTTTGTGATGCTAATCATTCATTAGATTTGACATCTTGTGTTTTATTTGTGATCATCCCGCTGTACTGATAGGAGTTAGGGTGTTGTTCTTTGTTTTTGAGTTATTATTTTCCAATAGGCTTTTTTGTTTTTGTTTTTGTTTCTGTATTTGGAAGTACAAGAACTAAGGTCCCACAATGTGTAAATTGAGGCGAAGAACGAAATTTCCTGTCATACTTTTCAATTCTACTCGAAGAAAATGCGTCTTTCTTCCGGTTCAAAATGTCGGTACACTGTCTTCTGTTCAACTCAGTTGTGGCTCAAAGCAACGAAAGTATGAAAAATGTAGCGAACCTCAAGACCTGTTAAAATATGCCCACGAACACCTCTACATTTTTTCATGCGTATTATGAAATTTTGTAGAGTTTAAGACTCAGCGGTTAAAAAGCCTTTCATGATTACACTGGAGGCCTTACTTCCTTTATAGGTAGAATGCGCATGACATCACTGAGTTTTTGTTTTGTACTTCCGCCAAACAAGATGGCCGGTGGATCAGCTGATGAGTGTAACTTCGAGATGTGTCTAAGCAGTGAAAATGCCTGCTGGTTGCATTGCAGTTGACTGTTGTGATAGGGGTGGAAAGGATGTATCCAAACTGGTCCGATTCCCTACCATCCATGTAAACAAGAGAAAAGAAGTGAAAGAGTTGACCGAACGTCTTCCATGTGTGTACACACACGTGTCATTGTTTACAGTAGTGAACTTTTTTAAAACTCGCCGCCGATTGGTTCGCGACGCCTTAAGTGGGTCCGGACAAACAAGATGGTGGATATGCGCATTCTACCTATAATATGAAGAGATTTCATGGCATTGATGGATGATTTCGTCGCCACGCTGCTAAAGAGAATGATAGATATGATTTGTGACTGCCCTCCCTCCATGTCCTCCTTCCTCCCATCCCCATCACTGGTGCGGGTAGACATGAAGCCTCTTTATCCTTTGAGGTGCACATAGAGAACGCTGGTCGTCAGCGACTGGTAAGCAGACAAATTTGTCGGAATGTCAAATGAGTTCTTTGCCCGCTCTCTGCCTCTGAGTTTGTGCAGAATGTTGCGCACGGTGTGTAACTGCGCAGCTGGGTGTTTAAACTGAACATCAGTTTTCCTGACTTGATACGTTCTAATCAAGACAAGTTAAGACGACGTGTCTGCTCCAGTTGTAACTGGGTGCAATGACACAAAGCAAATTTCCCAAATGGGATTAAAGTAGTATACAAATACAAATACCAAACAGGAGAGTGGCAGTAGTCATGGTATGAACGTACAAATATAATAACAGCTGCCTTCGATCTATCCGAGATTTGGGACAGAATAAACAATCTTCACACTAACAACAGGCCATCAAGAGCTGGATAGAAATCAGTTCAAAAATATTAAAAAAATGAAATTGAGCTCGACTGCTGATTTATTTATTTATTTATTATGATAAGATTAGATAAGATACTCAGCATCCCCCAGGATAAACCTGTGCCCTCTCCCCCCCCCCCCACCCGCTGATTAAATATTGCGTGTGTTTTAAGTAAGTTTGCGCATGGTGTCTCTTAAAGCCAGCTGGCTCAGAGACAGTCTTGACGCCCTCCAACTGGAGAGACGGACTTTTTAAGTGTTACTAGTTCGCGAGGTCTGGTTTATAACTCCATAGTCCACGTCTTACACTGAAACCGAGATGAAACAGGCTTTATGCAGTGCGCCGTGTCTCTTTATGGCCGAAATATTAATTTTAAAAAACCACAGAAAAACTGTGGGGTCGCAGCAGGGCTATAGGCAATGTCAAAATTTGGCAAAAAGAAAAAGTTGTATGTAAAGGCTCGCGTAAGAAACAATACCCAAACGATACAATGAAACGCAAACTAAAAGAGAAGACAGAAAATGTTTAGATTTTGTACATTTCCTATTCAGATCTTTTATTGTTCGATTGTTTTATCTGTTCAATTTCCCAATTATTTTTTTTTTGTAATCATTCTTTTTTTTTTTTTTCTTGAAAAAGGCTGTTGCCGAAATATCGGCCATTTTCTGTCTTCTCTTGTATTTTGCATTTAATTGTATCGTTTGGGTATTATTATTTCTTACGCGAGGCTTTGCTACATACAACTTTTTTTTCTTTTTGCCAAATTTTGACTCTTTATGGCCGGCTGACCCAAGACAGGTTTGACGCTCCCGAATTCGAGAGATAGACTTGTTTAACGTCTCGCTAGTGCACGATGTCCTGTTTAAAGTCTCTGTAGTTCACATCTCAAATTAATATTGAGACAAAGCAGTCTGTTTGCGCCGTAGGGCCGTACTAAGGTGGAAAGAGACATAAATCCCCAGCAAAGGAGAACAAATACTGACAAATATGATGTTTTGTCAGTTCACCTGTGGAGTTGTTGAACCTGGAGATCGAGTTTCACGCTCTCTGACAGGCGCGCGCTAATCAAGGGGGAGGGGGGGGGGGGGTAATGAGAGGTGTATGTAGGTTTAACGAAACTCCAAAGTCAGATGGGTTAATTGACAAGTGACAGTGGCGGGAGGGAGAAAATGATGGATGGGAACATCTCACTCTCTCATTCTCTCATTCTTTATTTCTACTTTTTTCCTAATTGCCCTTCTCTGCCTTATTTTTTTTTCTTGTCTTTCATTGTTATTCTTTCTTTCTCATCACTCCCTCACGTTTTATCTCCTCTGTTATTCCCTTCTCTATCTCTACGGAGGAGACACATTGGTCTAGAGGCAAGGTGCTCGCCTTTAAATGCCGAAGATATCAGGTTCGATCCCCGTGCGGTGCAGGCATGTTGATATTTTCATGGGGGGAACTGGGGTGGGGGAGGGGGTGGAAATTCCTGTCCCTGGTCCTATATGGTAGGTAGGATCGAACACCTAGTCATCTTGGATAAGAACAAAAAAACTCGCAGGGTCCGTGTGCACGTTTGCGCACTTTAAAGACACCTTGGCAGTTGGAAGTCAAGAAGGGCAGGCCTAACAAGACCGTTGCCTGGGCAAAATTCTGAAAAGAAAACAAGCCACTAATCCCTACCACAAATAAACACATACAGAAACAGGAACAAGGAAAATACAAAAACAAGTAGGTGGAGGTAAAAATACCAAGGGCGGCGAACCTTCTACAATAAAGACTGAAATACAATAACAATCCCTGTCTCTCTGTTTCTGGATTTCATTCTGTAATCTTTTTCCTCCATTTTTGTTTGTTCTTCTTTTTGGCGGATGGTTGGTGGACGCCTATGGTAGTGTCTACTTCTGTCCTGTTGTTCTGTGGTATAATTATTCTGTTTGTCACCTTTGCTTTCTCCTAGCGCAACGGTCATTGTGTTCACGTGCTTTCTCCGAACTCGAACTTCTCTTTCTCCCTCATTTTTTGTCATTCATTTTCCTCTCTCTCTCTCTCTCTCTCTCTCTCTCTCTCTCTCTCTCTCTCTCTCTCTCTCTCTCTCTGTGTGTGTGAGTGTATGTGTGTGTGTCTCTGTCAGTATTTGTCTGTCTCTTTCTCTGTGTGTGTGTCTGTCTGTCTGAGTCTCTCACTGTCTGTCTTTGTCTGTCTCTCTCTTTGTCTGTCTCTCTCTCTTTGTGAGTGTGTGTGTGTGTATCTGTCAATATTTGTCTCTCTGTCTCTTTCTCTCTATCTGTCTGTGTCTGTCTGTCTGTCTCTTTCTATCTGTCTGTCTGGCTGTCTGTCTGTCTGTCTCTCTCTCCCGCCCCCCACCCCCCCCTATCTTTCCTTCCTTCCTTCCACGTGTGCTCCGTAATCTTTCTTGCAGCATTTTCATAGAATCATTTTCAAGACTGAAATAAATTTGGCTTTTGATGACATAAAGACACTGCTGAGCCGCTGTTGTCTTCAGCTTTCTCAGGTTTCAGTTTCACCCATCAGGCAAACAAACCTAGAGGAAAGAGAAAAATCAGAGACGGCGCTTGGACATCCGCCTGACACTTGAATCTTAACTATATTTTCTAACATTCTTCAAAACATAAAAACAGTCTTACTGAAAACAAAACAATGTTGTTTGGCTCTAAAAATTGACGGCTTTCGAATTTACAATGCCTGTGATTTGATATGGTATAACCTTGCCGTGCTGCTGAAACCTAGATGTAGTAACCCAGCCAGTATCCTTACGTCAATCCGACGGAGATTTGTATAGTGTATCCGTCGGGTTGGTAGGATTACGGTAGGGTGATTCCTTGTATCAAATGGACGCCGGCACTTGTAACCAGCTGATCTGCGTAGTAACAGTGTCATTCCTAAAATTATTTGCAAACTTAACGTCAATCCTATGTGTCAGATTTCCCTAGGGTTTGCTGGCTGGAAAATACCAACATTTTCCGAAGTCTTAAATGAAAAAAAACCCAAGACTCCTGTGGTGAAAAGAACGAAAGAGAAAATCCACGTCCAAAATTAGAGAAATCATAAATGTCATTTTCAGAACCTCAGATCATTTACCCAACTTGAAACCTCTCTGGTGATTTGATTTGTATAATTCCCGTCTTCCTTTTCAGTTCTGTTAAACCATTAACTCGGAATTTAAAGTGCTAGGATCAAATAGGTTTATTTCATAGCCCACGAAATCGCATACATTTTCGAAGACTCCGTGTCTTCAGGTATGAAAAAAATAATAAAATGTCTTTTGCCTTAGGGCGATATCACACTAAGCCCGGAACGGCATAGTCAGCTGCTGGCAGACAAAAAGTGCACAGCATAATTTCCTATATTTGCTTAGTAAATCTGGGAAGACCCTATCATACTAAGTCCGGTCAGACACTGTCAGCTTCAGCCACTGTTTCTTGGTTGTACAGTTTACTGGCAGGAACTGGCTGTGATGTTCAGGGCTTAGTATGATACAGCCCTTTGCCCACAGTGATGCGGGGAGAAAACGCGCCAGAAATGCGAAAAATTGTGCGCATGTTTTAGTTTTGTCAACAAAAGTCGTTTGTTTTGCTCGTGTGTCGGTGATCCAGTGAAGTTAGCCTATCGGATCATCTCATGTCAAAATAAACTGTGTCAGTCTAGGAGCTGTTGGTTTAGGAAATATCAGGGGCAATGTTGTGAAATGGAATCTTTCTCATTGTTTATTGGTAACTCTGTTTGCTTTAGTGTGTTATTCCCCCGTTGTTGTTGTTGTTTTGTTGTTGTTTTTTTCATACTACCTTTTTCGTTTTCTGTGTTATTACAAAAATTGCTGTGTTGCTTAATCATTATAAAACAGACAGCTTGAGGTGATAGTTTAGTTGAATGGTTTGTGAATGTAGGTCGGTTGCACTGGAATGCAATAAATAACAAGGAAGGAGAAAATAATAGTGAATGATTGATACATTATACATTTTTTTTAAAGTTAACAATAGAAGAAAACGAACATAAGTCCTGACAGGAACAGGGTTAAGGGGTGAAGAGAGAGAGAGAGAGAAGGGAGGGGGGGGGGAATGCATAACCTAAGTTCTTGTTTGTTCCAACTCCATTTTTTTGCGCAACTGAGTTAAACGTTTGCGGCTTTAGTATTATGATAAGAATATTTAGAATGAACCTGAACTATATTTGAAACAGTTTGAGAAGTGCCGCAACACATGTTATAACAAGTGTCAAGTCAAAGTGTGCATTTGTACCTCTTCTACCTACTAAACGATTTCCAGTTTGTTGTTGTTGTTTTTTTTTCTTTTTAGAAAATGGAGATAAAACAAACAAGGTCCAAGGTAACGATGTATGAAATGTTTTAAAAAGTTAACAGTAGAAGAGATCCCACATAAATGGGGACAGAAACAGACGAGAACGGGTGCAGGAAGGGGCCGAAGAATGGATAAAAGGAATTTAAGAGGCTGAGAAGGAAATGGAGCTGTTGTCTTGGGAGAGGGATGGAAGAAATGAACATAGATGATGAAATGTCTGGATACCTGAACGAATGAAAGAGCAGAACGAGAGGGGAGGTGAAGAAGAAGAGAGACAGACAGACAGACGCATGGACAGACAATGAAGAAAATAATTAGATAAATAATAAGTAAAAAAAAGTTAATAAAGAAATAAATACTACGTAATACATAATAAGTAAATAAAGAAATAAATAATACGTAATACATAATAAGTAAATAAAGAAATAAATAATACGTAATACATAATAAGTAAATAAATAAATAGACATATAAATAAATGTCAGGCCAGAGTTTTCTGCTATTGTATGACAGTACACAATACAGCCTGCTACTGTCACCCCCACTGTCTTGTGGGTCATCTCGGGAGAGAGGAAGACTAGGGGAAGGTAACCCTGAATACAAATACCACACTGCCTTGTGTGTTGCTATGATAGCAAAGGCTATGGGAGTAAACCCAGACAGAAAATCAGGAGTGGAGACCCGAAGGTGGTTGTCAGGGAGAACTGCATCAAACTGGCTTCCAGCATCTCCTGCAGCCGGACTAGTTCCAAATGTATTGACCTGGTCTCTCCCTTGGGTTTAACTAGAATGGCAGAGAGAGGGGTGGTGCCTCTGGGCAAAGCACCATCTCTTAAAAATAGCCCAGGCAAGGCAGCAAAACGAGGAGGCGTTTGCTCGGGCTTGGCAAGCGTCTGTCTCTCCTCTATAAGCCCACCCATTTCCGATTTGGAGAGGACACTCCAGCCATCCGTTACGGATGGGCACAACACGGGAGGTGGCAGTTACCGGTGATAAGCTCAATCCATTTGGCGTACGGATGAGCGCCAGGGTTCCCCTCTGTCGGTGGGAGCGGCTTTTCAGCTGCATTGATCAACTACCGCCCGCCGTAACCTGGGCAGCCCCCAGGCAGTTGGGTGTTGTTCCGCCACGTCAGCCTGCTTCATAAGGTGGTTGGAGCTAGACCAAAAGTCAAAAAGCTGACGTAAAGTGTGCACCTGGCAAAAACAGAAAAATACTAAAACTTGGTACCTGGAACGTCAGAACAATGCGCCCAGGCTTGCAACAGCAAGATCTCACTAATATTGACTCCATCAGGAAATCCCAAATTATTGATCGAGAACTTCAGCTACTAAACATCGACATCGCTGCCCTTCAAGAAACTCGACTTCCCGACTCCGGGTCAGTCAAAGAAGAAAACTACACCTTCTTCTGGCAGGGCCTTAGCAGAGAACAGCCGAGAATCCACGGCGTGGGCTTCGCCGTAAAAAACTCCCTTATCAATTCGATCGCAACTCCAATTGGAGTGTCAGAACGCATCATGACACTCAGACTGAACACCCGGTCTGGTTTTACCAACATTATCTGTGTCTATGCCCCAACACTTACCTCCTCTGACGAAACCAAAGACATTTTCTACGAGGCATTGCAGAGGACTCTCCACAACATCCCTCTCACCGAAGGCCTGCTAATTCTGGGTGACTTTAACGCTCGAGTGGGAGCAGATCACTCCGCATGGCCAAAGTGCATTGGGCACTTCGGCATTGGCAACATCAACGAAAACGGGCAGCGCCTTCTGGAGCTATGCTCCGTAAACTCATTATGTGTTACAAACACGTACTTTGACCTTAAGAGATGCCAAAGAACATCATGGCGCCATCCCAGGTCTGGCCATTGGCATCAATTAGATCTTATTCTCTCAAGGAGGAAGAGTTTGGGCTGTATAAAAATAACTCGTTCCCTCCACAGTGCTGACTGTGACACCGACCATGCACTGGTAGTCAGCAAAATCAAAATTTCGGCCAAGAAAATATACAGATCAAAAGCCCCTTCAATCCCTAAGATCAATGTAACAGCAATCAGAGATGAATCAAATAGAAAGTCATTTGAAAAGTTATTTGCTGAAAGCATGGATAATGTCACCCAATGTGACTCGGTAGATGAAACATGGAACACTCTCAGTTCAAAAATTCATGACTGTGCCATCAAGTCTTTTGGACAGCATAAAGTTTCAAACAACGACTGGGTAGCCCAGAACAGCGAAATTCTCCTACCTCTCATTGAGCAAAAGAAATCTGCTTTCAATGAGTATAACAAAAATTGCAATCAGAGTACAAAAACTTGTTTGAAAAATGCAAAAGCTAAACTTCAGCTGGAGGTAAGACGTTGCGCCAACAAATACTGGACAGACTTGTGTAACAGCATACAAGAGGCAAATGAAAAGGGAGATATGAAAACCGCCTTTAGTCAGATGAAAGTAGCTCTTGGGCCAATCATCACCAAAAGCGCCCCACTTAAGTCTGTAAATGGTGAACCCATCACAGATAAAAATGAACAACTGAATAGGTGGGTAGAGCATTACTCTCTGTTGTATTCAACTGAGAAAAATATTCCACCAGATTTTGAGGAACACCTCAAAAAACTGCCAATAATGGCCGAACTTGACGCTGAACCTTCCTTAGTCGAGCTTTCCAATGCAATCGACCACCTGTCTGCTGGAAAAGCCACAGGAAGTGACAACATTCCTGCAGAGGTATTAAAAGACCTAAAAGGCCCACTATTACCACACCTGTATAATCTGTTACTGCAGTGTTGGAAAGAAGGCGTGATACCACATGATATGAGAGACGCCAAAATTGTCACACTTTACAAGAACAAAGGAGACAAAGGCGACTGCAACAACTATCGAGGCATATCCCTCCTCAGCATTACTGGAAAGGCTTTTGCTCGCGTCATCCTCTGCCGCCTTCAACAACTGGCGGAAAAAGTCTTACCAGAAACACAATGTGGCTTTCGAAGCAAACGATCAACTATTGACATGATATTTGCACTTCGGCAAATCCAAGAAAAATGTAAAGAACAAAACAGGCCGCTTATAACATGCTTTGTGGACCTAACAAAGGCTTTCGACACCGTAAGCCGATCTGGCCTGTATGCAGTCCTTAAATCCATAGGCTGTCCACCAACATTGCTAAAACTTATTGCATCCTTCCACACTGACATGAGGGCATGTGTCAACTTTGAGGGCTGCACATCCAATTCATTTGCTGTAAACAGCGGTGTGAAGCAGGGATGTGTTCTTGCTCCTACCTTATTTGGTATATATTTTGCAGCCCTACTCAAGAATGCCTTTGGTCAATGTTCAGGTGGAGTACTTATTAACACCAGAGTGGACGGCTCCATTTTTAATGTTGCCAGACTAAAAGCAAAATCTCGTACAGAGCATATTATGTTACAAGAGCTCCTCTTCGCAGATGATGCTGCAATCGTGGCCCACGATGAAACCACGCTCCAGGCTCTCATCAATAGCCTTGCCAAAGCCTGTGACAAATTCATGCTAAAGATCAGTGTCTCAAAAACTGTAGTTTTGACACAAGGCTTGAGAAACCCCAACCCAATCATGCTGAATGGCTCTCCTCTGGAGCAAGTGGGAAAATTCTGCTACCTAGGCTCAACCATCAGTGGTAGCACAGACATAACAACTGAAATAAATGCCAGAATAGGAAAGGCGGCCACAGCTTTTGGCAAACTCTCAAAAAGGGTGTGGAGCAATAGCAAGCTGACCATCAAAACAAAGGTACTCGTGTACCAAACTTGCGTCCTAAGCACCCTGCTGTATGGCTCAGAGACATGGACCACCTACTCCAAACATGAAAGATCCCTCAACTCCTTCCACCTGCGCTGCCTACGCAAAATTCTCAAGATCAAGTGGCAAGACAGGATCTCAAATATCGAAGTTCTGAGCCGAGCCAACATTCCATCAACTCAGGCTCTCCTAGGCAAAAAAAGACTGCGGTGGCTTGGACATCTCCACCGTATGGAAAATGATCGCATCCCCAGACAAATTCTCTACGGGGAACTTGCTACTGGCAACCGACCCAGAGGTAGGCCACATCTGCGATTCAAAGACACTTGCAAGGTCACGATGAAAGCATTCAACATCGACCCCAATGAATGGGAGAACCTTGCAAGTGATCGAAGCAGATGGAGACAAAAATTGCGCAGTGGCACGCTCGCAATAGACTTCAAGGCAAAAGAAACATACCTGACAAAACGACAGAGGCGGAATGAAAACACTCGCCAAAGTGAACCCAAAAGACTGACCTGCAATCACTGCCATCGCACTCTCGGGTCAAACATTGGTAGAATAAGCCACGAGAGAAGCTGTCAGTCAAAGTGAAAGTGAATATTCTAGCTGCTAAGACCGTCTGTAAAGACGCTAAAGGCCATATATATAAATAAATGAATAAATAAAACCAAACTGTCTTTAAAAAGACACAAAAGTTATATATCCATTTGACTTTCATTCTGTCTTTTTCTCTCAGACCCTCCTACACACCTACACCCACCACTGCAACCACTTCTGGTCTTAAATTGCGGCAGTTTCAACGTCTGCTGCCTCATTGCCATTTTTTTGCCTTGTTTATTAATTCTCCCACTGGTTCTGGCTGATCTATCACTGACAAATAAACCATAGCGATCTGAATACGGGTCAGTTCTGACAAATAAGAAACCATGATTTAACACAACGGTTCCAAGTTTATGGGCTCCGTCAGTCAAAGAACGCGATTTGGGTTAATGTGCTTTCATAACTGGGAGCTCTGATTTTTTTTTTTTTAAAGTTTTGTTAGAAAGGGCAAGGTTTATGACCGTAAAGAATGTGCGTGTGAACGCACGACTAGACTTTAAACTGTATGCGGGAGATTTATTTGTGAAACTAGAACCTGTCTGACAAAATAGTTATGAGCATTGTTTGCAAGTGAACTTTTAGGTTGGTGTAGACCACAGAATAGAGAACTACCAGAAGCGAAAGAAACCTATTTTCTTTTACTACAGGAAGTATGCGCGCTGCCATTTTGGATGAAAAGCAACTTCATTTGACTTGATCGGCGGTAAACAATACCCGTTTATACATTTCCACGGGGAGTAAGAGCTTACAAACGGCTCTAAATAGTTTCAGTCAACCCAAAAATATGAACAAACCACAGTGAATGGATGGGCACACTATCTTTGGTGAAGACCAAAATAATTATGAACAAACCACAGTAAACAGATACGCACACTGTCTCTGGTGAAGACGTCTCTTTCAATTCTTGTTACCGCCGTGACCTAGTTGCGATTTCGCGGAAGTGAGATCTCTCTCTAAATACATACTCTCTGGTACAGGTAGCGTATTTCAAAGCCAAAAACTACGTGGACACTGTTTGCAAATGAACTCTTGGCAAGATGTCTGTGTTAAGGGGTGATGCATAGTACAGGAAGATGAACAATTTTTTTTTTAACGGTAGCCTTTGACCCGATAATAAATGTATATTCGTCGGTAGAGATAATGTTCACTAACTGTGTCGCCAGGCTAGACGTCTAGCCTTTTTACAAGCGAAGCCTTTACCAAGAGCGCATGGCAAAATTAAACAAGGAATTTACACAGTTCAAAGGAAGGGGAAACCCCAGGATACTTTAGATATCGAAGTTTCTTGGAAAACGAGGCTGGGCCAAACGGGGACACGTTGGTCTAAAAGGCAAGGTGCTCGCCTCTCATGCCCGAAGGTACCGGGTTCGATTTGAGGGGGGGGGGGGCTCTGTCCCTGATCCTATGGCAGGTAGGATCGAGCACCTAGTCTTCTCGGATAAGGACGGAAAACTGGGGGGGGGGGGGGGCTGTGTACGTTGAGCATGTTAAAGATACGTTGGTAGTTGGAACTCAGGTCGAGCAAGCCGAACAAGGCCGCTTTCCGGGCAAAACTCTACAAAACCAATCCCTAGCCCTACCTACAAGGCCGCTTTCCGGGCAAAACTCTACAAACAAAAAAAAACACAACTAATCCCAACCTCAAAAACACAGGAAACGAAAACAACAGGAAAAAATGAGAACAAGAAAACTGAGGTATAAATGCCAAGGGCAGCGAAACCTCATAAAACAAAGACCCAAACACACATATGGGCCATATAGATAATGGATGATACTGAAGGAATAATGACAATATTTCTTTGTCAATTCCGCCAATGCCTGATGAGCTTGACACTCATCCACTATGCTCGCCTGGGTTCCTGTTCTAGAAGCTGTCTACTGACAGACACACAGACATGCTAAGAATGAATTCTTCAGTGAATGAGAGAATCTGGTATGCAGTGTAGCATGTATGCGGAGGGAGTAGTCTGTCGCCATGCACAGTTGATCGTTCATTTCTAACATTGACAGAAAACATTATGTCGTGTATCGCAAAACTGGCAGCTTTGCAGGAACGTATGGATGTAATGATGAGATCAAGTCTGAAAATACGGTTTTACTGAGACATTACATTAGAGCACGAGTTTGAGTTTGCGTTTTACGGCTAGTTAAGAGGTTTGTCATGCCTTGCACAATAGAAATGTATTGTTCAATGAACAACTTCAGTTTGAAGGTCTTTGTCCCTGTTGTAGGAGGAGGGTGAGATCAGAATGGAACTGACTCCTATTGAGTCCTTTCCACCCGACTGTATTCTGAGGAGTTTTCTCTCTCATTCTCTCTCTTTCTCTCTCTCTGTCTCAGTCTCTGTCTTTCTCTCTCTCTCTCTCTCTCTCTCTTTCCCTCTCTCTCTCTCTCTCTCTCTTTCTCTCTCTGTCACTCCGTCTTTTCTCTCTCTCTCAATTTTTCTCCCTGTCTCTCTTTCTCTCTTTTTTTTCTCTCTCTCTCTCTCTCGTTCTCTGTCCTTCTCTCTGTCTCTCGTTCTGCCTCTCTCTCTTTCTTACTCTCTCTCTTCTTCTCTCGCTTTCTCTCTCTCGCCTTTTCTCCTTCTCTCTCTCTCTCTCTGTCTTTCTTTCAGTCTCTCTCTCCCTCTTTCTTTCTCTCTCTCATTCTCTTTAACTAACTTTCTTTCTCCTTCTTTTCTTTGCCCTGTGCTGGATCTACAACTCAGCTAACCACGTAATTATGAGTGTAATGTTTATTCGAGGACATTTGTGACTTCTGTATTATCAGATGTTTATTTTCTTTCCTTGTCCCTCGTCCAGACATAACCAATGGTCAGCTGGTACCCAGACAAGCGGTCAACACCATCTCCAAGTCCGCCAGTCTCGGCGGCCAACAGATCTTGCCCTGTGAGGTGGTCTACCCTCCACGCCATGAAGATCTTCAGTATGTGGTACAGTGGAAGAAAGGGGGGATTGAGTAAGTTGTAATCCACGTGTTGTCTGTTTAGAAACCTCTTTTAAAACGAAGTGTAGATCCGTGCAACATGTTATACGGATATGGACAGTGCATATCCGTACAACATGTTTAGCAAAAAGCGCGACTGGTGAAGGTTTGCTGAAACAAAACTTGGTATGGTGTTCACGAATTCAAAGTGACAACACATGGAATAGTCAGATGGACCTGGGGACGTGAGGGTCTAGACAGTTTGTATCAATGGGCGGTAGTCAGATTGACTAATCAAGCGAAAAGGGTTTGGGATAGCCATTGGTGATCGACTTACACTCAAGTATATTATTAGCGCAGATCACGGAATCTCCGAGCAGCTAAAGCCGGATTATTTTGCTAATAAGCCGATTCATATTTTTAAAAAGTATGCAAATTAACAAGGTCGGTAATATAGTATTCCGGTGTGTGTTCTACGTCATCGAATCGTGTGCTTTGCACGGATATGCGCTTCCCTTTTCAAAATCAGTTCAAACCCACTCACATTAGTGTAGTTGCCCGACAGAATGAGGCACATTTCGGCACTACCTGATTCGAGAAAATCGTTAAAAGGCATCGTACGGTCAGTTTTATCGATTTTGCGTTTTCAGTATTTTTGAAAAGTTTAACCTCTTTACTATTTCTTTTCCAAATGATAATCCTTTTTGAGAAGGGTAAATGTCTCAAAACTGACTTTGAAACGAGTCATCATCAATATTTTTTACTAAAAGCTGAATCTTTAAAAGTAGTTTTCTCAAAACTGTGGTTGTGTCACTTCCTGTCTTTGAGAAGCCATTGTATCTTCTCTGCTAATTAAACTACAGCAATTTATTTTTTTACAGAACGAAAGGCCTTTCAGTAACGTATTTGGTCATACCAAAATCTCAATACCACCCACAGATTAATAAAATACCCAGACTGGATGATCCCATTGTGTGACGTCACAAAACAGCGAAAGGTCATGAACCATCCGCCATTTTAGATCTACGGTAGCGACCGACGCTTCAGCATGGCTGCGATTTTGAATGATACCATTTTGACGCGCCCACTGAACGCGGAAGTTTGGTTCCGCACCAAGAAATTAATACATGTACAACCAATCTTGACAAATAAAAAGAAATTTCTACTGCAGATAGAACTAGAATCGGAATTCTCCGAGCGGCGGCCATGTTGCTTGCACGGTCGCCGCTCGGGAAATTCCGTACAAAACGACACAGCCCGAAGCTCGTGTTTCCAGTCTGGTTAATTTATTAGTCTGTGATACCACCAAATTTCTTTTCTCAGGTGGCTACACATTTTGGCCCTGTACTAGGGTCAAACCAAACGTTTTCTACCCGAATATGAATGAATAGAGATTTAGTCTTGAAACTTACTTCGGATGCACACCAACTTCTCACTAAGTCAAAATTGGGCAAAAAGAAAAAGTTGTATGTTGCGGAGCCCTGCGTGAGAAATAAAACCCAAACGATACAAAGCAAACTAAAGAGAAGACAGACAATACACAAAATTTTCGGCTTTCGCCTTTTTCAAGTGAAAAAAAATCGAACAATAAAAGATTTCAACAGGAAACAGGTGACTTAACTGCGAGTTCTTGCTTCGTTAGCAGCACGAAAGCACGTCCGTCCGCCAAATGCATGGAAGCTGGAAGTTCTCGAAAAGTGTGTGTATTTTCTGTCTTCTCTTTAGTTTGCTTTGTATCGTTTGGGTTTTATTTCTCACGCGGGGTTTCGCAACATACAACTTTTTCTTTTTGCCCAATTTTTTGACTTTCCTAAAAGCCCTGCTGCGACCCCACAGTTTTTCTGTGGTTTTTATGATATTTCGTCAACTTCTTACTAGAGTGCTTTCAAAATTTTGGAAATTTCGGTCACTATTCTTGGGGATATAACATTCCAATTGAAATGCGGCTTTGATCTTCTGGTAATTAAGCATCAAAAAGAGAGAAATTTGAACTCAGAGCAGTTATAAAGTTTTCATATTTACAAGGTAAGCAGCTGCAGGGCATTCTCGTGGAGATGCAAGCAGTTTATGGAAATGATCCATGTGACAACCTCAGTTTGGTTCAGTTAAACAATCACTTACCTTGCTTTACAACTAGCTGGATGAAGCTAACTGTGTTGTATTTTACTACCTGAAATAATATGTTATTTTAGCAGCTAGCGTTAGTTGTGTTATTACTCTGTATAGATTTAAAGTTAATTATCTTGTAGTCTAACTAGGTAAAGTTTTAGTGTCATCTATTAGACCTAGCTGGAATGGAATTGGCTGTATTCTATAATAAGTAATCCAACTAGGTAATCTGCCTTGTATTACAAGAAGGTGATGTAATCTATCATTTATAAGTAGGAAATTTTAACCTATCATTATCAAGTTGTTGACTTGCCTAGTAAGTGGATAAAATTAACCGTCTCGATATTTATATAACGTTATTTAATTTCTATGTGTTTCTCTTGTACATTAGTGGCCTGTTGTTGACCAAGGTGGACGGGTACAAACCTACCATCTTTCATGACCAGTATCAAAAACGGCTGGACATTGTCAACAAAGCCTCCCTAAAGGTGAGGTATATGACGGTCAGGGTGTTTGGTATCGTCAGAACTATCCCTGCCACGTTCATACAGCTTAAAGTCTGCCGTAGCTTAATCATTCTGTTCCGTGCCTCTTCGCCTTCCGTCCCCTTGGCTCGCTCTATCCTCTGTGTGTGCATTGGTGTGTTGGTGTCTGTCTGTCGGTCTTTCTCTCTCTCTCTCTGTCTCTCTCTCTCTTTTCTTCTTCCCTCCCTCCCTCCGGGACGCTCAACACTTTCCTCATCACCTTCGTCACCATCATCATCATAATCATCACCATCAACAACATCAACATCATCACCATCAACATCTTCATCATCATCTTTATCACCATCGTCGTCATTATAACATCTTCATCATGAATATCATCATCAACAACATCACCATCAACAACATCATCACCAGCAACATCTTCATCATCATCATCATCATCAGCATCTTTGTCATCATCACCGTCATCATCAACATCATCAACATCTTCAATACCATCAACATCATCAATCACCGTCAGCTCCATTACCACACCAAACTTAAATTCATGTTAACTATCATTTACAATATCATCAAATTTATATCACTATTACACCACCATCACCCCACCATCAACCCACTATTAGGGCAATGTTAACAAAACTACCACTACTTTTGCCATTGCTGCAGCAACATTTCCAACATCATCTCTATTTGCCCATGCAGATCTCACACATCCAAGCCGAGGATGAAGGTTGGTACGAGTGCGGCATTGCCTTCATGGACGGAGTCGCAGGACGAGAGGATAACGTGGCGACCAACAATACTTGGATATACCTCACCGTCCACTGTAAGTACTCACTCACCTCCTGTCTGTTTTGCCAATAGCAGGGGCGGCAACCTCTTTGCCTCTAGTTGGCTTTAGGTCTTTACTTTAGGCGGTTCGCTGCCCTTGGCATTTACACCTCACTTTTCTTCTTTTTATTTTTCGTGTTCTAGTGTCTGCCTGCTCTTCTCGACTTTTAACTGTCAAGGTATCTTTAGCGTGCGCAAAGTGCAAACAGGCTCTCCTAGTTTTTCGTTCTTATCCAAGAAGACTAGGTGGTCGATCCTAGCCTTCCATAGGATCAGGGACTGGAATTTTTCCCCCAAATTCCAACATGTCTGCACCGGCCGGGAATCGAACCTGATACCTTCGGCATGAGAGGCGAGCACCATGGCTCAAGACCGGCTTGTCCTCTTTGCCTCTGTGGGCGGATCGCATTTTTAAAGGAGTGTTTATTGAGGCTATATGTAGCCTATTATAAGGTCACTCGTTTATTGGGGCTGCGTGATCAATATTACCTTAGCTATTCAGTATTACTGTAGGCTTAGGGTCAGGGTTGGGGTTAGGGTTATGTAGGGTTAGGGTCAGGGTTAGGTAGGGTTAGGGTTGGGCTACATGATCAATATTGCCGTAGCAATTCAATATTATAGGAGCGAGAAATGGGATAGCCCAAATAATGTTTCAGGGGTAGGGTTTGGTTATGTAGGCTACACATGGCCCCAATAAACATATATAGTTTAACATGATTATTTAGGCTATATATAGCCTATAAATAAAGTCACCCCATTTTTAATAACTGGACGGTGGGTCAGATAGACAGTTAGATTTATTTTGTTATATTTTGCCTAAAATCAGTGAATAACTCGTGTTAGAAAATCATTAATTTTTGTTCTCTACCATTCTTTGGTTTTGAACAAAATGGAACCTGGGCCCAGTGTAACAAGACGCCATGCATGATCTATCAGTATGGTTGGGTGATAAACTCAAGGCAAAATGGTTCGCGGGCCACAGGTTGCCAACCCCTGATCCACACCTTCTTTCTAATATAAATTATGTCTCTCTGACACTGTCCTTATGTCAGTTTTATCGTTTTCGTCGCTTGAAGTCTTTGTTTACCTAGGATACTACCAAGTGGCAAGTTCACTTCGTTTGCTGGTTTTTGTTTCTTGTTTCTGTCTGCTAGTTGCCTCCTCCTTTTTCCTCTTTTGGCTGACGCCTGGAGCCCTCACAAGAGCCGGTTAGCCCTGATTAGGGCTATTTTGTTTAATCCTCAAAAGGGTGGATTTTGTTCAGAGGCAAAAAGAGTCAGTAATTATGGGTCGGTTGATGAGGGGTGTGGGGTAGATGTTTATATCGTAGTTTGGGTGGTGTTTTTGTTGTCTGAGATTTTAGTAAGCTTTAACTTGATGTTCGATTTGTGTCCTGGTTGTGAGTGCCTTATTAATATTTCTACTTTCATGTACCCTAAGTTAAATATGGCTCTTCCCCCTTTGTCAAAATGTGGTAAAATGAAACAAATTGTGTGTGGCAAAGCCTTGCGTAAAAAAATAATACCAAAATGGTACAATAAAACGCAAAGGAAAAGGGAGGTCAAATCAAGCTTTTCAGAGGGCTGGAAACTTGAACCAATAAAATAATGTTTAAAAATTTTAAAATCGGAATATTGAATTAATACGCCCCAGTTATCTGCGAGTCCAGACCTCCTTCTTCACATATTTGTTTCATTTGTGTCTCTCCGCTCTCCCCCTTTCAATTTTTTATGGGGTCATCCCCTAAGTATGACAAGGTTCTAAATTTTCCCCCCGTCAACTTTTGAGAAATCGAGGACTGATGTTTCGAGTGATCATAGCTTTTAGAGCAAAGATTTTTGGGAGGTCCTCCGCCCGTCCGCGCCAGTCAAGAAAACACACTAAAGATGGGACTTTTGACTTTTGAGCGGGCTTATCAAAAGGTTGGGTTTAGTATTTGTATCGGACAAAGAAAGAAGAAAGAAAGAACGAAAGCGCGGGTTAGGGGAGATCTCCATCATATTATGTTTGTTAACTTTTTGGTAAGTGGCGCGGACGGGGGGAAGACCTTCCAGATTTTTTTTTTCTTTTTAGTAATACTTCCAAATTACACATCCAATCCGCTTGATATTTTGATACAGAATGGAGAAAGCTCGTAGAAGTAAGTGTGCTGTGTGTAACTCGGTTCAACCAAAAACTGGAGACAGAACCTGGCCATTCTACGGAGACGATGTGTGAACAGTTGAGCGTGTTCCTAAATCAACGCTGCCATTGCAATTGTACTTCTTAGTACTATCGGCCACCGATTTCCCCATTGGGATAAGTCTCACTTGGCTGATAGTAGTCTCCAGTTTCAGCTGCTTGTCTTACTTAGGCCTGTTTCACTCTTAAAGAGATTATAAGAATTTAGACTTCTTGTAGTTGACCCGATAATTTCCCAACTGGCCCAACGGTAACGCTCGTTTTCAGTGGTGTTGATGGAGGGATTATTCATGTGCTTGGGATAATGTGTCTTTAATACATCCATTTTCCTCCGGTTGTCCTGAAATGTCTTTTGAGATCATAATTAGGTCACCGTTCCAGTGGCCCAAATTGACTGTTGTTAACCAAAGTAACTGGTCTTGATCCCCCCCCCCCATCCCCATCCCCTCCCCTCATCTCCCACTTTAGATGATTTCTGAATCCAGTAAAAAATAATTGTGATTGTTGGAGATGAATCATACAAGAAAGAAAAATGCAAGATCCTGAAATGGTTTGGGACGAGGGGAATTTTATTGAGATGAAGATGCAGTGATGAGTATACGAAAAAGACGGGGAATATAACCGATGGTACCGTTGTCAAGATGGTTCGGCAGAAAATTGTGAATGTGTGCGCGGTACCCAGATAGATAGATAGATAGATAGATAGATAGATAGATAGATAGATAGACAGACAGACAGACAGACAGACAGACAGACAGACAGACAGACAGACAGACAGACAGATAGATAGATAGATAGATAGATAGATAGATAGATAGATAGATAGATAGATAGATAGATAGATAGATAGATAGACAAACAGATAGACAGACAGACAGACAGACAGATAGATAGATAGATAGATAGATAGACAGACAGACAGACAGACAGACAGACAGACAGACAGATAGACAGACAGATAGATAGATAGACAGATAGATAGATAGATAGATAGATAGATAGATAGATAGATAGATAGATAGATAGATAGATAGATAGATAGATAGATAGATAGATAGATAGATAGATAGATAGATAGATAGATAGATAGATAGATAGATAGATAGATAGATAGATAGATAGATAGATAGATAGATAGATAGATAGATAGAAAGAGAGAGAGAGAGAGAGGGGGGGGGCGGGGGGGGGGGCGCGGGGGGGAGAGAGTTAGTCCTATCTCCATTTTCTGTAAAACTGGAGCTTTTAGTATATAAAAGAGGTATAAACATGCACAATCAGACACTTGTGTAAAATGCATCATGACACTTATCAAGCTGTTTCACCGTTCCGATTTGTTCTAACTCCTTATCATAATAGTACTAAAACCGCAAACGTGTAATGTCGAATTTCTCAAATGCAGAGACTGTGGAGGTGGAACAAACAAAGAACTAAGGTGGAGATATGCAACTAAGAGTAAATTTCCAGGTAAAATAGACCGTTGTCAGCAAAGATTAGTGTGTCCGGGGAGGTCAAGAACAGCCCAAATATGAACATGCAAGCTTTATGTATGACCCTTTACTGATCGTTACGGTTAGTCAAAATTAATAGTGTGTATTCCATATTATACCGTATCTCTCATACCTCACAGTTTCGGAAACGGACGTGTCGAAATGAAGTGTAGATTTTTTGTTTGTTTGTTTGTTTGTTTTCTAACTGTTGTTCTGGGGGGAGTCTGGGCTGGTTAAGCAAAAAATTCGGAATATGGACAAATTTATATAGGAGGGGCATGGGTCCATTGCTTGTCTTGTCGGCCGTCCTGCAGATTATGGGAGGAGATTTGAGGTGGAGGGGGGGGAGGAGGAGTGGGAGAGAATAAGATCGAGAGGGTGGTCAAAGAGTGAGAGAAAATTTGCGGGCAGAGAGTAGGATGATGACCAGTTTAAAACATAAAAATTGTTTTTTTTGAAAAGAAGGAATGAAAAGATAGGCAATACGGGGGAGAAGAGGGAGGGAGAAGGAGAAAAGAAAAAGAATACAGAGTAGAGAGAAAGAGGAAGGTGTGAAAGATATGTAGTGGTCGAGTGGCAAAACGAACGATTGAGAGAAAAGACAACAGGATAGAGGAGAAGGAAGAAAGGTGTGGAAAGGGAAAGCTGAGAGAAGAATAGAGAGGGGGGAAAAGAGGACCAGAACCTGGAAGGAATATCAGAGTGAGTGAGAGGCGGGAGAAAAACCAAGAGGAGTAGAGGATAAATAAAATGAAATAGAGTTAAGAAAATGCAAGGAATGAAATTGGAAGCTCTGAACGAGGAAATTAAAGCGTGTGTGTGTGTGTGTGTGTGTGTGTGTGTGTGTGTGTGTGTGTGTGTGTGTGTGTGTGTGTGTGTGTGTGTGTGTGTGTGTGTGGAAGGAGAGGAGGGAGGGAGATGTGGCCGGGTTTATTGAATGAAAAATTGGAGAGGAAGAACAAATAAAGCAGATGAGTAGAGATAAAAAGAGGGGTTAGCCTGAAGCTCTCGAATTGAGTGTTCTTCCCGTAAAACGCGATAAAGAACGAGCTTTTATGTTGTTGTTTTTTTCATCCTAAAGAGAGGGCTTTAAATCCGGGAGGGTTTGCCAAATTGTGGGGATCGGGGCATCATTGGGGGGGGGGGGCGGTTGAAGAGTGGGAAAGGGGCGTAGATCAATCCATCATGGTCCGTAACTCGCTTATACGTGATCATCCGTGGAAGGGCGCTTGTCCTACAACAGGGCTTTATTGTGTGGAGTTCTTACAGATTTTTATGTGTTATATGAGTTGTTTACGTTTTGTTATTTCATTTCTATATGTTGATGTGGAACTGCTCTTGTCCACAGCAACCGCTGCGCTCCGCTATTTTTACGGACAATGACGTAAAGCACTCTCTGCCTCTATATACTTGTCCGCAACCTCCGTTACGCTCTGCTATTTTTTTTTACAGACAATGACGTAAAACACTCTGTATACTTGTCCCAGCATCCGCTATTTTTACGGACAATGTCGTAAAACACTCTTTGCCTCTGAATACTTGTCCACAGCATCCGCTCCGCTCCGCTATTTTTACGGACAATGACGTAAAACACTCTTTGCCTCTGTATACTAATGTCCGCAGCATCCGCTCCATTCCGCTATATTTACGGACAATGACGTAAAACACTCTTTGCCTCTGAATACTTGTCCACAGCATCCGTTCCGCTCCGCTCCCCACCGCTGTAGAGGCAAAGAGAGTTTTTTTCATACGTCATTTCCCTTTAAAAAAAAAACCCAGCTAAGCGGATGCTGCCAAGAACAGTGAATCAACAGGACTTCTTTGTCTATCCTGTACTGTTAGTATAAGCTAAATCAGACATCAGATGGTGTGGCATGAATCTAATAGTAGTGTTAGGTAATAATATTATGTGAATGGATCTGTCGAAATCGGGCGTAACATGAAAGACCAAATTCCTGACAAAACCCTCCGAAAGGGGGGGGGGGTGAAATGATTCCAGTCCGATAATTCAGCTCAAAGATGTTCAAATTTATTCCAGCCTAAATGTTGTTACAAGTACGTACGTCCTCCGAAGTTTTTTTTTTTTTTTTTTGCTCTAGGGGTATGTATTTTTGTGACTCTAGAGTAAGAAAGCTCCTCCAGAAACACTCCTAGCAACAGCCTTAATTAATGATGATTAATTATTCTTTCAGGTCTTACTGTCAGGTCAGAAAAATCTGCTACTGGTAACATGTAATCCAGTACAACCTGCTTCATGAACTGGTACGCTAGCATGGTATCAGTGGGCGTGCACTTGCCGGTGCAAACGGCCAGGGCGGAGGAGGTTTCATCTAACCCAACGGCCACATGCTAGGGCACAATGTGACCCTCAGTACTTGAGTCCTTCATATTGGCCCCCGGTAGCGGTGTGGTCATAGGCTTGTTTGCCTAAATCACAGACGAAGAATTGAGCAAACTTCCCGGACGCAGCTTCGAAGCTGGCGGCAGCAGGCCAGTGGTTGATTGATAGGGCAGATGGCAATATACTGTCACTCTGGCCTGGATATCGTGACACAGAGCATCCACCAGTATTGGTGTCCTTTGGTTTGGGTCTTTCACCCTAGTCAGTTGGGACTGCGAGGCTGTGGAGTAGCCTACAGGCAGCCGGTCAGGCAATATGACTGTCCCTCTGGCATCCTCCTGCACCTGGATACATTTCCAGTCGTCTTGACCCTGTCTTGCCACTTGGATAAGTTGTGTCCAGGCGAGAGAGTGAGTCTGATGTTTGCGCAGCTCTTTCTCACTAAAAACAAATTCTTTGCGCCAGTCTTAACACTCACCTCGTCTTCTTTCATCTTTGTCTCGTCTTCTTTCCTCTCAAAATTCCAACGGCGATGGGCGAGTGCGGTGGCAGCAGGTTTGGATAGACTGGAAGCTGTTAGCACAGACCTACACGTTGGTGGCTGTGGGCTATGGTCGCTTCATCGTCGATTGAAGTGGAGGCGTGGGGAGGCAGCACCCACAGTAGCTGAGCAGCCTTATTTAAGGATAGCACTGCTCACCTCAACTGAGGAAGGGGCTAGAAAAGGTGCCCTAAAGAAAGCCCACTTCACATCACCCTGACTGGTATACCGCGACCAGTGGGGATCCCTTTTTGCGGTCGAAACAAAAAGAAATTCAGCTTACTCAGGCTAGGAGCCTGGAATATACGCACACTACAGGACAACTCAAACAACCCAGAAAGACGCACTGCACTTATTGCCATTGAGCTCAGCAGGTACAACCTGGACATAGTGGCACTCAGTGAGACCAGACTCCCTGATAGTGGCCAACTCAAAGAGCTCAGTGGTGGATACACCTTCTTCTGGAAAGGCAAGGGTGCAGTCGAACCGAGACAGCATGGTATTGGGTTTGCAATTAAAAATGACCTTGTCAGAAACTTGCAATCCATGCCAATTGAAATAAATGACAGGCTAATGACACTCAGGATCCCAGTTGGGAAAAGCCAGTCAGCCACCCTCATTAGTGCATATGCGCCCACCATGACAAACCCAGATGAAGCCAAAGACAAGTTCTATTCTGATCTAGAATCTGTCATATGCTCTGTCCCGGCAGCTGATAAGCTGATTCTCTTGGGGGACTTCAATGCTAGGGTTGGCTCCGAAATCTCAGCGTGGCCAAATGTTTTGGGCCCTCATGGAGTTGGTTCATGCAATAACAATGGGTTGCGCTTACTTACTTTGTGCGCTGAATTTGGCCTGTTCATTACCAACACAAATTTTAGTCTCCCCGTGAGAAACAGAACGTCATGGATGCATCCCCGCTCAAAGCATTGGCATCTCATAGACTATGTCATTGTGAGGAAGACTGACAGAAAGGATGTCCTTGTAACAAAGGCGATGTGTGGTGCCGAGTGTGGAACTGACCACAGACTCATTGTTTGCAAGCTCAGACTAACATTGAGGCGCAATAGACGCCCTCAAGGGAAAGCGCCACCTAAACGCCTAAATGTTTCAAAACTCTGCTCAGCTGAGAAACAGAGCGAGCTCTCATCAGAACTCTCCTCAAAATTGGATTGCGTGACTTTTGACCCTGAGAACATTGAACAGAGCTGGACTGACCTAAATACGACTGTACACTCTTGCGCCAGCAGCACAGTTGGTTTTCCTGTCCGCAAGCACCAGGACTGGTTCAATGATAATGATAATGAAATCAAAGTGCTCATCAAAGAAAAAAATAGTCTCATCCAAGCTCACTGCAGTGACCCCTATTCCACAGCAAAAGCTGATGCACTGCGTGCATGTAAGGGTGTACTCCAGAAGAAGCTGAGGAAAATGAAAAATGACTGGCTAGAAGAGCGAGTAAGAGAAACTCAGAAATATGCCGACACAAACAACACTAGAAAGTTCTTTGAGAGCCTCCGAGCTGTGTTTGGACCATCCCGCTCTGGCACTACGCCACTTCTTGCGTCAGATGGTTCAACACGCATTGTTGAATTAAATGCCATAATTCAGCGTTGGGCAGAACATTTCGGAGGTGTGCTAAATCGGCCATCAAATATAAATACTGAGTCCATTGACCGCCTCCCTCAGGCTCCTATTAATGCAGCTCTTCCCAAGCCATTCACAGCAAGTGAGACCCGAACTGCCACAAATCAGATGTCCTTTAACAAATCACCAGGCGTGGATTCAATTCCTGCTGAGGTGTATGCCTTCGGTGGAGAAAAGCTTATTGAGAGGTTGACCGAGTTGTTCAATCATATGTTGAAAGCAGGGAAGCTGCCACAGGACTTCAAAGATGCTTCAATCATCCATCTGTACAAAAACAAAGGGGACAGCCAAGTCTGTGACAACCATCGGGGAATCTCTCTACTTTCAATTGCTGGCAAAATATTGGCAAGAATGCTTCTGAATCGCCTTCTTGATCACCTCTCGTCAAATGACTTGCTTCCCGAGAGCCAATGTGGCTTTCGTAAAGAGAGGGGAACGGCGGATATGATTTTTTGCTGCCAGACAGATTCAGGAAAAATGCATGGAACAAAATAAAGCGCTGTATATCATATTTGTTGACCTCACAAAAGCATTTGACACAGTGTGTCGTGAAGGCCTCTGGAAAATCTTGGCGAAGTTTGGGTGTCCACCCGAATTCATCACAATAGTGCGCCAGTTTCATGATGGCATGCAAGCTGCAGTCAAAAGCAACGGCAGTGTTTCAGAGCCCTTTGCTGTCACAAATGGGGTAAAACAGGGTTGTGTCTTAGCCCCAACTCTGTTCAGCATCATGTTCTCTGCAATGCTACAAGAAGCCTTTAGCTCTCCTCCTCAAGGGGTAAGCATCAAGTACCGGACTGATGGCAGTCTATTCAACCTCAGGAGACTTCAGGCAAAAACCAAAACCAAAAGTAATCAAGTCTGTGACCTACTATTTGCTGATGATTGTGCACTTCTGGCACACGATGATGATAGCATGCAAAACTGTATTGATAAGTTCTCTAGTGCCTGTGACAACTTTGGCCTCACAATAAGCACAAAGAAGACGGAAGTGCTCCATCAGCCTACTCCAGACGACAAGTATCCTGTGACCCCAAATATCAAAGTCCATGACAGTCTTCTGAAGGTGTCGGAGAACTTCACCTATCTTGGCAGTACACTGTCTTCCGCGGCTCGTGTTGATACTGAAATTCTCTCAAGAATCAGCAAAGCCAGCTCTGCATTTGGCAGGCTTCGAAAGAGAGTATGGGATGTTGCCGGCATTCGCACAGACACTAAGCTGATAGTGTACAATGCTGTGGTCCTTCCCACCCTACTCTATGGGGCTGAAACCTGGACAGTGTACCAATCGCATGCCAGAAAGCTAAATCACTTTCATCTGGCCTGCCTTAGAAAGATCCTAAGGATCAAATGGCAGGATAAAATTCCAGACACTGAGGTCCTCAATCGTGCCAAGGAATTGAGCATCTTCTGCCACCTGAAAAAAATTCAGCTACGTTGGGCAGGACATGTTGTCAGAATGCCCGACTCCAGACTCCCTAAGCAAATCTTCTTCTCTGAGCTCTCCAATGGAACGAGGAATGTTGGGGCCCCAAAGAGACGTTACAAAGACACTCTCAAGCAATCACTGAAGGCCTTTGCCATTGATGTGAGTGAGTGGGAAAAGCTCTCGCTTGATCGTGCAAATTGGAGGGCGGCCCTTACCAGAGGCAGCAAAGCATGGGAAGCTGACAGAGTCCAGCAGGCTATCAAAAAAAGAGAACGGCGCAAGAAAAGGCCCAGTGGTACTGAACCAACGGAGCACTCTTGTCATTTATGCGGAAGGGTCTGCAGGGCAAAAATAGGACTTATCAGTCACATGAGAAGCCATAAGTCATGAAAGAACAGTCTTTCCATTCTGTCCTCTGTGTCCTTTAGTTCTCTTTATTGTCCATGTGTTGAAATTCTCAACAATTTCTGTTCTTTATTCCTCTGGTGTTGTTAAGGTCATCATCATACCTGATGGACGAACTATTATATTAATTATTCTTTCAGGTTTTCTTTCTTTGTTCTTCCTGGTTTTGGGCTGAAAGGGTAAAGGGCAGGGTTAGGGATTCGATAAGATTTAGGGTTGAGCATAAGGACGGGGTTAGGGATAGGTACGTATACGTACGCGCCCCCAATGCAAAACGCTAAGGGAGTGTACGTACCTATAACAACAGCCTTCCAGTAAATATGAAATTGTTTCTAAATGGTAGTTCTTAACAGCCATTTATGTCTTTAACAGTGCATAATGAGACTTGCAAAAAAATATATCGTTAAGATTGGTTGCTAAACTTAAAGATCAATTTTCTCAAAAACACGGCTCTTACCATCTTCCACTACAAAAATCTATAAGTTTGCCTAAAATTGAGATATTAAACTCTAATAAAGACAGAACCAGTCAGAAACTACAACCTTTTAGAATATACCAAAAAAAAAAATAATGAAAGTGGGGTGTACACAAATTTAACGTTTAACGCGGTTTTGTCAAATTCATCCACATAATTATGTGTACGCACCAGATGTTTGATTGTGAAGTCTGAATAAGTCTATGGCAACCTTAGTTCTTGTTTGTTCTATCTCTCTGCTTCCTGAAAAACTGGACGTCTTTTAGCATATAGAAGAGATACAACAAATGCACACTTTGACACTTGTTTAAAATGCGTTGGTGGCACTTATCAAGCTGTTTCACAGTTCCGATTTATTCAAACTCCTTATCATAATACTACAGCCCCAAACGTTTAACGTCGAATTTCTCAAGTGTGCAAAAAGTGGAGTTGGAATAAACAAGAACTAAAATCGTGATATGTATACTAAAAAAATCCTTGCTTCCGGGGGGCCTGAATACATCTATAATTAATTTGTGAGCTACCGTGATAGCTCGGGAAAGGAAAAACAAAAGGATCTGTTGCGATAATATATTAAGGAATCGTTTAATAAATAAATAATAGCAATAAATAGATTTGTGAATCTAAGTTAGTTTTCCGAACTAATGGAGATGCCAAATATAAACTACGTGACGTACAAGTTATCCATACCACAACGAGTTTCTCCAGGGAGATCCTTAACGAGCTTGTCAAATAAAGCAGACAGTTGTATCAGATCCATGGCGAGGGCTAATACATGTACAAGATGAGTAGCATGAAATTCCATTTACTTCTGGGGTGCATTTAATCCGATCTTCCCGATTAAACCAAAACATGCTGGTAAATAATTATAGAAGTAATCAAGCCCGTATAACTCCTAAACCTGTACTGTTGGTTTCTTAGCGACGAACACAATAGGTGTATCATCCCGCCCGCCATTTTGAGTAAAATAATTTTAAAATGAGGTCAGGTGAAACTAATTCATCGTAAGAATTGGTTCAAATATCTTTCTCTCACAGTGTGAAACGGGGGAGGGGAGATAAATTATGTTAAAACTGGCTGTTGATGATCAAGTTTGCACACTGCAATGACATTATTCCTGCGTAGATCGACTGGTTACGACATCGTTTCGACATCAGTTTCATGTAGAGAACTCGCCCCATGGTAATCCTATTTATCCCACTTTAATCCTACCAACCCAATTGTAATCGTTCCAATCTTTCGGAAATCCTATACAAAACTACGTCTGACTGATGTAAGAATGCTGGCTGGGTATAGAAAAATGTCGTGGCTGGAGACGGTAGAAATAGTTTGTAACCATTCCGTAATCTTATCACAACAGATCTTTTCTTTTCCCCCTTTTCGAGCTGTCACTGTAGATCTTTTGCCTTAATGGTCTTGTCCACAGCATCCGCTCCGCTCCGCTATTTTACGGAAAATGGCGTACGAAAAAGTAACAGACTCTTTGCCTCTATCGCAGTGAGGAGCGGAGCGGAACGGATGCTGTGGACAAGTAGACAGAGGCAAAGAGTGTTTTACTTTTTCATACGGCATTTTCCGTTAAATAGCGGGGCGGATGCTGTGAACAAGACCACTTAGCTATTTTATCTGTCTTATTAGACCTTGTCCGTCCACTGCAGGATGTATCCCTCCACCAATGATCTCCATTCTTCTCTGTTTTCCGTCCGCCGTGTCCCTGCCTGTCCACCTGTCTGCACAATATCATCTCTCTATTCTCTCTCTGGGCGTCCTCTTGTTCTCTTTCCTTTTCTCAGCTTCCATTCAGAGCAACGCTTTGCCATTTCATTATTCCGATATGGCCAGTCCACTTCATTTATGTCGTAGTATCTTTTGAGGTAAAGAAAATAGAAATATGAGATGCACGAACCTTTGGGACATCCAGCAGAACAAATCGACCGATTTTAAGACAGATTCCAGCTTTCAAAATAACATACGCCCGAATGACGTCCATCCAGTGACATCGTCCCGAACAAACTCCTCTCTGAATGGTTGAAAAGACTGTTTTACGTCTCACGACCTTTATGCTTGTTTGTTACGTCTCCATTTTCTGAAGAAAAAAAAAACGACAATTGGAGATCTCTTAGAGTGTAGAAAAGGTGTAACAAACACATACTCTGACACTCGTCCAAATACGTTGTGACACTTATCAAGCTGTTACACAGTTCTGCTTTATTCTAACAACTTACCATAATACTAACGCTGCAAAAGTTTAACGTCGTATTTCTCAGGTATGCAAAAAAAAGTGGAGTTGGGAAAAAAACTTGGACAAAAAAAAAAACAAGAACCGAGGTCTCCATCTGTTTTGTCTCAGTACGCAAGGTCTCTCTTTCTATATGCTGACTCAAAACAGTCTTGACGTGGCCGAACTACTCAGACGGACTTGTTGGCTAGGTCCCGTTTAACATCGTAGTTCACAGCTCACACTAAGGGATAAGCCATACCAAGGCTTGGCGTAGGGCCCCATACTGGTGGCTCACCACCCTTATTAGTATGCATCACACTAAAACACTACTCATTACCCACATCGCCGCGGTGTAGGCAGTTATTTGTTATATATTGTGATGCATACTAATAAGGGTGGTGAGCCACCAGTGTGGGGTCTACACCAGCCTTGATCTGGCTTACCCCTAAAACTGAGACAATTCAGTCTTGACCCAGTGCCACAGGTCTAAAGTTGATGTGCACATTTTTTAAAGCCTTTTATTTACTTGTTTTCCTTAGTAAGTAGGTATCATACTAGGCCGGGAACAGCTGCTGGTAGACAAGAAGTGCACACCATAAATAAATAATATACCTAGTCTGTGGTGCACACCGCAATTTCCTGTTTTCTTATTAAATCCAGAATGACCCTATCACACTAAGCACGGTCAGACACAGTCAGCTTTTGCCACTATTTCTTGAGTGTACATTTTGCTGGCACTTTATGCACTGAGATCGAAAAAAAGAAAAGGACCATTCAAAAAAGAAGAATTGAACAGAGTCTGCATAGTTCACGGCTTAGTATGAAAGTGTCTGGTCTTCTATAGAATATTATGCAAGTAGCCAGGGACAGGGGAAGAGAAGAGAAGAGGTTTAAGACAGAGAGATACTGTTGTCGTGTCCAGACCACTGTTCAGAATTAGGGTATGTTACCCTTTAAGCTCCTTCATCAAATATTGATTCGTGCCGTTTATAACATTCCGCGCTTTTAAACACCCGGCGGACTACTTTGGGCGGCGTAGGGATTGCCTGGGATTATGCGCGCATTTTTATAGTTCCCGTTAATGGCGGATGGAGTAGGGTTTCTCTGGTTTTGCGGAACATTGCGATTTTATCCCTGCCAGGGGATGATGTAAGCGTTGTGTGTTTTTAGGTCTTTCGTTTCATCTGGTTCAGCACTTTAAAAGGGCAGATAGATAGATAGATAGATAGATAGATAGATAGATAGATAGATAGATAGATAGATAGATAGATAGCTAGATAGACAATCAGACAGACAGACGGATAGATAGATAGATAGATAGATAGATAGATAGATAGATAGATAGATAGATAGATAGATAGATAGATAGATAGATAGACAATCAGACAGACAGGCGGATAGATAGATAGATAGATAGATAGATAGATAGATAGATAGATAGATAGATAGATAGATAGATAGATAGATAGATAGATAGATAGATAGACACTCAGACAGACAGACGGATAGACAGATAGATAGATAGATAGAGAGAGAGACAGATAGATAGATAGATAGATAGATAGATAGACAGACAGACAAACAGATAGACAGACAGACAAAGAGACAAACTGACAGATAGATAGATAGACAGACAGACAGACAGATAGATAGATGGATCGATAGATAGACAAACAGACAGACAAACAGATAGATAGATAGATAGATAGATAGATAGATAGATAGATAGATAGATAGATAGATAGATAGACAAACAAACAGACAGACAGACAGACAGGCAAACAGACAGATAGATAGACAGATTGATAGATAGATAGATAGATAGATAGATAGATAAATAGATAGATAGAGAGACGGATAGATAGATAGATAGATAGATAGATAGATAGATAGATAGATAGATAGATAGATAGATAGATAGATAGATAGATAGATAGATATAGATAGAAAGATAGATAGATAGACAGATAGATCGATAGACGGATAGACGGATAGATAGATAGATAGATAGATAGATAGATAGATAGATAGATAGATAGATAGATAGATAGATAGATAGATAGATAGATAGACTCTTGGATAAAAGGTTGGATGGATTGATGAATTGATGAATGGATAGATGAATAGAGCCTGGACCCCGTAGGAATTTTAAGAAATAAAACTGAAAAGCAAATTTGGATTAAGTTCCAAGCAAGCCGAATCTGTTAATTTGTCTTTTTAAAACCAAAGAGGGCAATATTTACGGTAGTTTTTTTAGACGGCATGTACAATGGAATCTAGAAATATGATTTCTGTACTTTATTTTTGCCGTTTTTCTGAACACCCCCCCCCCTCCATTCCACACACACACACACCTCCTCTTTATTTCTCTCAGTATGTCCTTGGCCTTGACTTTTTGTTTATGCATGTGGATGGTCAGACCAGCCAACACACAGAAGAACAAAATAATATGAAAATTAAACATGACACTAATGCCGTGTTGAACAATATGAGTGGATCTGGGGAATTCGGACTTAAGGTGAAATTTTAATACCTCTTTAAAAAAAATCAAAGTAAAATATTTCTAAGATGGTTTCAGGCAAAATATCTTAACTGAATGCAGAAAAATGGCTAATCTTTTATATTATAAGGAAATCTCAATGTTCATGGAAAATGCTCCCTCCCCCTCCCCCACCCCCATTGGAGGGGTTTTCTCAGGAATTTTGTCTTCCATCTGGTCTGATTTTGCCAGATCCACCCACATTTAGCAGGAAGTTGAATCTGTGGCAGAAATGTGTGTCTGTGGCTTTTTGAATGGAGGAGAAATGAGTACACATTGACTACGGGTGCCATAATCAAAGGCTTTGGGTGAATCAGTTCTGTTTTGCGTCTATTTTGACTCAGTGCAGAGAGAGAGAGAACGAAAGAAAGAGAAGGAGAGAGAAAGAGAGAGAGAGAAAGAAAGAGAAAGAAAGAGAAGGAGAGAGAAAGAGGGAGAGAAAGCGAGAGAGAGAAGGAAAGAGAAAGAGAAACAGAGAAAGAGAAACAGAGAGAGACAGAGAGGTAGAGAGAGAGAGAGAGAGAGAAAAGCTATAGACAGACAGACAGAGAGGTGAAAATAAAATAGTTATAGGAAGTAAATTTTAGTGGTAATGAAACAAAAGAAATGTAAGAGTGAAAGAAAGAAAATAAATAAATAAATAATTAAAAACAATATTTTTAAGGCAGGCCGCCATTCATGTCTGGGACGTCATGTTTCTCTGGACACAGGGGGGGAATAGAGAAAAGCTGAAACAGTTAAGGCTCTTATGCTTGGGTTCTAGCGAGAGGAGTATTAGGAGGACGAGGGAAGTTGGAGAGACAATCGGCGAGACATACAAGGAATGAGAAAAGAGAAAACAAAAGAAGAGAAATGACAGAGATCGCTGTGCAAAAGGAAATAGATTCAGATTTATCTAGATGGTTTATGACGGCAGTGCTGGGAGATTGGGTGCACGCGGGTCTGAAAATAAGGGAGACCGTGGCGAGGGCTGTTGAAGGACTAGGTGTGAAAGAATGCGTTGTTTTTCCTTAATTTATCTGTGGTCCACGCCAAGCCAGCTTCCACAGGATTAGTAGGACTACCTTAGGGGCGGGTCCTCTACATCAGACCGACGTCGGCCCAATGTAGTAACCAATGGATCTACGTGGGAACGATGACAGCCCTGTGTACTAGCTTGGCATCAGTCTTGCACGTGGCGTTTGGGTAGAGTAGCTGACTGGGTGAATTTGATGAGAAGTTGAGACTGGAAAGGAAGGGGATGTACCAAGGGAAAAAATTGGGGGGGGGGGGGGGAGAGAAAACTGGTGGAGAGCGGCGAAGGGAATTAATAATTGGTGTATCAAATGATAAATTTAAATATTTGTGATTTGAGATAGATAGAGAGATAGAGAGAGAGAGAGAGAGAAAGAGAGAGAGATTGATAGATAGGTAGATAGAGAGAGAGAGAGAGGAGAGACATAGATAGATAGATAGATAGACAGATAGATAGATAGATAGATAGATAGATAGATAGATAGATAGATAGATAGATAGATAGATAGATAGATAGATAGATAGATAGATAGATAGATAGATAGATAGAGAGAAGAAACAGATGGGCATACAAATAGACAAACAGACAGTCCAGTCAGACACACAGACAGGGAGATAGACAGACATGACGTCCTTGAAGAACGAAAAAGCATGGCGAATGAAGATATCGTTTAAACGACAGAAGTTAAATAAAATGAAAGATAAATGAATGAAAATTTGGAGCCTAATGGGGCTATTGCCTGAAAGAGGTTGAGAACCACTGCGGTAGACCATTGCCTCCAGTAATTGTAGTAGAGTAAATGATATGTCCCTGGTCGTTGATTTGAGACCTGCCCATTCAAGCCATAATACAGACAGCATTGAATAACGCGCATTGATTCATTTTACCAGTGAAATATTTAGTGTCAATTCTGTTGTGTAAAAAGTAATGTTTACCCGAGAAAATGAAAGGAATTCGTCTGGAATATCGTATTCCTTTTAAATTTTCATCGTTATTGTTTTGAGTGGCTGTTGGATTTTTTCCTGGTTGTAATGAAGTTATTGTCTGTGGTGAAAGATACGTGATTGTTTTCATTGTGAAGTTTTTGTGATTGTTGTGAATTGAGTTACTCGGTTTTTTTGTCCCTAGCGGGTCGCGTTGTCCTCGGCATGGATTGCTCCCAGACACTCACGTTTTCTGCCCGTCTCTCATAGTGGCTGAAGCCCAGCAAAAGCGCTTAGATCACGGGGTGCTGTCTGTGAATCATACAGTGGAATAGAATTGACGGGGTTAGAATTTACAGGGGATCTAAGTGCCATTTGACTGCTTTTGAGAGAGAGAGAGAGAGAGAGACACACCATTTCAGTACAACCAATCTAATTTAAGACAAGTTTGCATTACCCACACCAATTCTTCCAATTGCCATACGTGTGCCTTGTCGCTATTTTTGGCAAGTTCGCGTCACGGAGATTCACCTGATATAAACAGCTTTAAATGTTCGTATTTGGCACTTTGGCCCCTTCTAGTTCTGCCCTGCTCCCACCCCTCAATTATGTCTTTATAGGGGCTGTGAGGTATTAGACCCATAACTGTCATCTAGTCACGTTTTCGTACCCCATTCCCCACTCCCAATCGCCCCTTTCTTTGTTTTCGACCCCCCCCCCGCCCCCACGGGGCCACAATTCAAAATTACCCCCACCCCCTGCCCCCGGTCTATATCACCATTGTTGAAAATCACCACTGCTGGAGGTCAATCCAGCAATTATACAGCATTCCTACGTGTCTCCCTCCGATACATCCTAGGGGTTACTTTGCCAGTCACAGTTATATAACTAGTCAAATTTCAACAGTTCCTATCGTGATTATCTAAACTAGTTAAGGAGTTGGATTTTTCTTTACAGCCTGGTTAGCAAAGAAAACAAAGTTGCAAATATCGAAGTTTTCAAAATCTCTTACCGAGCCAATGACATAATTATTTTTTTTTTTATTCATCAATTTCTTTCTTTCTTTATTTTATATTAATTAAAAGTTCATTTGGAAATCCCAGCCTTCTGGATTTTAAGCTTTGATTATATATTATACTTTTTTTCTCTGAAAAAAAAAAGTTGGGGGGGGGGGGGGGGAATAATTTTTCTCAAAGAACATTTCCTTGGGCTCTCAAGTTTAGTGTATCCGTGAAGAAAAGTTTTTTTAAAAAGTGTGAAGTGACACAATAGTTTCTACTCACTGTAGAAAAAACACATTACAAAGTGCAGGAAACAATACTTTATCATGTATGTAACTTGTCGGTCTAGGAAACCAGGAGAACTGGGTAATGTTAACCCCTCACGGATAGTGTATCACTCGGTGGCAGTTCCCATAAGAACTCTGGGGGGGGGGGGGGGGAGAAATGTAAGTTTATGTAGAAAAAACACATTACAAAGTATAAGAAACAATATTTTATGTATGTAACTTGTCGGTCTGTGAAACCAGGAGAAGTGGGTAATGTTAACCCTTCACGGATATTGTATCACTCGGTTGCAGTTCCCATAAGAACTCTGGGGGGGGGGGGGGGGGAGAGAAAAGTAAGTTTATTTTAGTGATTTCTACAATATACACAGTAAATCAACTGGGGGGGCTGAGGAATGTGTATATTTGAGTGTTTGTGTGTGTATGTGTATGTTTTTGGGGGAGGGAGAAGCGAGAGAGAGAAAGATATCTGGAGAGATAGAACGAAAGAGGGGAGATAGCGTGAAAGAAAGAGAGTGAGTGAGAGAAAAGACAGACAGAGAGAAAGAAACGGGATTGTGTGAGAGGCAATGAGAAGTATGGTTTCAGTGGATGAAACAGAATGGGCGAACACTGTAGGGTATGTTTGAAAGTGAGTGGTCATGCATAGCTTACATTTGAACCTACACAAAAGAACAATCAAACAAGTGAAATGAATAAAACAAGAGGGGGGGGGGGGGGAGATAGATTTTGAACACTACGGGTATATCACATGAACGATCCTTTAATTATTCCCCTAAGAAAAAAAATTTCAGGAAATCAGAATTCGGCTACAAGCAGAAATGAGGGCAGAGCCTAGAGGGTTAACAAACAAACAAAAAATAAATGAATAAACTTATTTTGTTGTTAAAGCTCTCAGTCTAGAAAACGTTGATTGGTCGGAGTTTGTCACGTCAGATAAAGGAAGTAAAGAATGTTACTTACTCGAACAAAAATCGATGGAGAGACCTAGACTTTTCTTTTTCCAAATCATTTCTTGTTGTCGTCGTTTTTTAAGGAGAAGGACAATGTTTTAATTAAACCTCAGGCGCCCTGGGTATCATATTTGAAACGGGTCACCTAGAGTCAAAATGTCCTATCTTTGATACACTTGGTCTTCCCATTTTGTTAACAAATAATTTTTCCAATAACTATTTTCTAACTTTGCAATAATGTGACTATGTAAAAGTACATCATGTTCTTTCAGAAATTCATTTGGAATTGGAAATTTTTGTCTGGGCACTCGAGGTTTAAAGAAGGAGACAAAAGGAAGAGATAAAAACAGCGAGGGGTCGGTGACGAGGGGTCAAAATGATATGAGGATGTAAAACATCGATGTCCTTGTTTTGTATTGTCAGTTTGTTTGTATTACAGACACTTTTTTTTTTTTGTAATCCCCATAATCTCACAACAAAGTTCTTCTAGCAAAATACACAGATATTGATATAACAACTGAGGTGGTTAGAATTTAAAGGGATCTAAATGCTATTTGACTGCTTTTGAGAAAGAAAAAAAAAAAAAGAAAAAAAAAACACTTCATTTCAGTATAAACAATCGAGTTTAACATTTTAATGATTTACTCGAAGAGACGATGTCCAGACGATAGACAGACATGACGTCCTTTGCAACACGCAAATGTTTATTAAATTCGATTGGTTTATACTGAAATGATGTTGGTTTTTTTTTTTTTTGCTTTTTTTTTTTTTCTGAAAGGCAACCAAATGGCACTTAGATCCCTGGTACTTCTAGCCTCTTCAGTTTTGCTCCCACCAGTTACGCGAAATTGTGTAGGTGTTTAAATACAGTGTGGCCTATTTTGTCGTAGGTTGGTTTTTTTTTTTTTTGTAACGTTTTTTCACTGGCGACGCGCGGGTGGTTTGGTAGGCGTTCCTGGTAGGGTCTCCCTCCGTCCTGCCATTCTGTTATAGTCTGTCTGCTGCCAAAGCTTTATATTAGCATAATGTGACTGTTATCTTGTCCACGTGCTTTCTCCAAACTCAAAACCCAAACTCGAAAATTGTAAAGGAGACAAAACAGACTCACAGTGCAGTGCACCATCAGATTAAAAATTTACCAGTCAGTTTTTACTGTTCTTATTTTCTAAGTGGTGTATCATACCAAAGATATTACTAGGTACAATAAGATGGGAGAGCTAGCACTTTTAGCGTGTACAGATTCCCCGCCGCCACTTGATTGTAGGTCTTTATTTCTGGAGCGTCACTGCCCTAGGCATTTGCACCTCTCTTTTTCTTCTTTCTTTTTCTCTGTTTTCTTCTTGTTTTCTTGCATCCTGTGGCTTTTCTTAGCTCTCAAACGGGCTCCCATTTGGGTATTCTTGTTCCTTCTTTCTTTGTCTTTCCTTCTTTTTCTCCATTGTCTAGCCCTCAAAAGGACTCCCGTTCGGGCTGCTTCCTTCTTTTATTACAGGCTGGCGCCATTTAGCGGCGAATGAGCAAAGTCTTGACCAAAGCCGTATTTTACAAAACAAACAGGGGGAAAATATTGAATTTTGTTCACTGTTCAACTATCGCTGTAGGCCTTGATTGACGTCACTTATTTTGTAGTTATAATTTCAATCGCTGTAGGAAAACTCTGGCTTTTTTTTGTTTTTGTTTACGCAGTAGCGCTGTCACAAATTCGCATCATTGATTTATCATTACGTCAAGCATTCTTTCCATGCTATGCGCCATGGACCCCGCCTCCGATCAGTGTGCAGATGGTGCGCACGATTTTTTTTAGAGGTGTGAAGAAAGGAGTGTCTTATCGTATCGTTTCTGGTGTCTTTCATCATACTAAGCCTGGCAGGTCACAGCCAGTTTCTGCCAACAATTTGTACACCCAAGAAAATTTTAATAATAATGGCCGAAGCTGACTGTGTCTGACAGGGCTTAATATGATAGGGTCTTCCCGGATTTACTAGGAATATATAGGTAATTACGGTGTGCACTTCTTGTCTGCCAGAAGCTGACTGTGCTGTTCCGGGCTTAGTAATTATAGAGTCTTCCCGGATTTATTAAGGAAATATAGGAAATTATGGTGTGCATTTCGTGTCTGCCAGCAGCTGACTGTACTGTTCCAGGCTTAGTCTGGTACCCTTTAACGTGGGACTTTACGAAATGCAGTTGTTGTTGTTTTTTTTGTCTCTGCGACATTTTAACAAAATTTATATTATTTCAGTTAGCGAGGGGAGATAGCTATCTGTTGAGGCGTGTCACCTTGGATATCGTTGGTTTTTTTTGCCACGTGCCACCGTTCTGGTCGCTTTGATTATTTTTAGTTCGGCTATTATCGTTTGTAAATGAGGTGTTGTGAAACGCTGTGTGTGATTTATGCTGTCGTTCAAGCCCGGCCGTCGGGGCGAGTATGGACACTGAACACAAATTCAATATTTTTGTGACGCCCGGCCGGAAATGGTGGCTATGATGATCAAGATTGTTGATTCTTTATGGGATATTGATCAATTTTTCCACTTTGATGGTTGGAAGGAGACCTAGATCTAGTTGTGGGGAAACGGGTAGGACGGGGTGTTGTGAAGAGTTTAAAAAAAAGTGGTGTTACAAATTTGAGAAGAAAAGGACGTATGTGTTGTTGTTGTTGTTGTTTTTAAGGTTAGAGAGAGGGCAGAAAGACAGACAGATAGATAGACAGACACATAGACAGACCGACACAAACAGACAGACATCGGGGAGAGTGAGACAGTAAGTGTTTGTGTTTTTGTAAGTGTCAGAGAAAGAGATAGAGGGAACGAAAGAGAAAGAGGAGAGAGAGAGAGAGTGAAAGATAGTGTGAGTGAGAAAAAGAAAGAAAAGGAAAGAGAACGTAAATGGAAAAAAAAACAGAGAGAGAGAGAGAGAGAGAGAATGAGCGAGAGACAAACAGACAGTCAGACAGAGAGAAGGAGAAGGAGAGGGAGAGAGGGAGTAGTCAGATAGTGCGTGTGAGTGTGTTTGTGAAAGAGTGAAAGAGAGAGAGAGAGAAGGAGAGACAGAGAGACATAGAGAGGGGGCAAAGGTTGTTTACCTTAATTACCATGTAGAGATAACAATCACCAACAAACAAAGATAATGACCTAGAGAGATTGAGGAAAACACTGTAATAGCAGTATGTGTATGTGTTTACTTCATTTCACAATAGTTCGCCTGGGTCGGGGTTTAAAAGGCGGGGTGTATGTGTCAGAGATTAAAGGGTGACATTAGAGATGAGGGAAAGGGCTAACAAAGGGCTTCAGTACATGACAAAGGGACTGACATCAGTGATGAGTTATTAGAATGTGTGTTTGTTTGTGTATGTGTGGGGGGAGGGAGGGAGAAAGTGAGACAGAGAGAGAGGGCCCGACCGCGATAGACAGACAGACAGAAATGGGGGAAGAAGAAAAGTGGTGCCAAATAGGCGTAACAGATACACCAAATTGTTTGGAAATAACTGGACATGAATTTAAACAAATAAGGGAGTGGCAGAGAGAGAGAAAGAGAGAGAGAGGGGGGGGGGGAGAAATGGGTGGAGAGATTGAGTGAAAGTCGGTCGGCTTAACAGTGGAAGAGTGAGGGTGATAAAGGCAAAAGGAGGGAGAGAGAGAGAGAGAACAATGCATGAAGAAGAAATGTGGCGCCATATTATGCAAAGTCTACATCAATTTGTTTCGAAATAACTGCATAATATAATATAGTGTGAGTAGAAAAAGAGCGGGGAATCGGGAAAGACAGATTAAAAGTTGGTGCGAGGGATGGCTGCAGAGTGGAAGAGTGAGAGAGCGAATAAGACAGAGGGATGGGGAAAGAGAATGAGAGCGAGAGAGAGAGAGAGAGGCGGGATGTGTGAGAGGCAATGAGAATTTCAGTGGATGAAACAGAATGGGCGAACACTGTAGGGTATGTTTGAAAGTGAGTGGTCATGCATAGCTTACATTTGAACCTACACAAAAGAACAATCAAACAAGTGAAATGAATAAAACAAGAGGGGGGGGGGGGGGGAGAGATAGATTTTGAACACTACGGGTATATCACATTTGGCGGAAAGGGGTGGGGGGTGGGTGTTTTGTCTGTTTTAAATTATTCAGTTTGAGGGCAACTGTGAGTGGATCTGACTAATCGGGCCTCAGATGAAAGACTAAATTTCTGGGGAAAACCCCTCGAAAGAGACTGGGGGAGGGGTGCGGGTTGAGGGGAGGGAAGAGTAATTTTCTATGGAAATTAGAATTGGCTTGTAATATGAAAGATTAGCCATTTTTCTGCATCCAGTTCAAGTATTTGAAATCGCCCCGGGAGTATTTCGAGGGATATTTGCCATTATTGTTGTATGCGACATTTTTGCCGATTTTGAGGCTTTATCGTGAAAGTGGCTGGTTCTGTAACTTCGATTTTATTAATAATTGTGTATAAGTATCATTCCAATCGGTTGAAAATTTTTCGAGATATTTGTTTGTGATGTACAGGGATGCCAAAAGTCCGGTTCTTTTGTCAGTCCCGATTTTTCTGTTTTTTTTGTTGTTTTTTTTTCGTTATCAGTTGCGTGTGTATTTAATTGTATTTTGTGTGTTAGTGATTATTTAAAAACTGTTTAAAAACATGTTTGTTTTGGTGCTAACACGATGACACGTTCATTTTGCAGGGGTTTTTTCTTGCAAAAATCGTCTGGCATCCCTGAATTTACTACTGTATGCTTTTTGGCCCTTTTGGCCCTTTTGGCCCTTTTGTCGACCTACTTTCATTCCTCATAAATTTTCTCGAAAAGGCGAAAATGCGCGTACAACAATATGCAAAATACCCGACAATTTTATTTTGATTTTTTAAAGGGGTTTGCATTTCACCTTTAGCCCTGTTTTGTCAGATCCAAGCACTATTCATGAAGAAAAAAGAACCGAATTCAACGCGAGAACAGTGACATAGAAAAGGTTCTAGAGTTGAAGAAAAAAGACAGATGAAAGGGGTGGATTATGTCCTGGGTCGTTTGATTTCGTATTGATTCATAATTCAAGCTGTTTATTCATAAATGAAAACAAAAAAGTTATAATCGGACAGGGGGGGGGGGGCGGCGCGGAGAGGAAACTGGAAAAGAGGGTGTTGAACCGAGAGGTGAAGGAAAGAGAATAATGACAAGTTGTGTGAAGTTTTTTTTGTGTGTGTGTGCGGGTTTCATTTTTGAGTGCAGGTGGAATGTGGGGTTGATTAACCAATTGTTTCGTGGGGTTTTCCGTCCTACTCCAGTCGTTACTTTAACTTTTGGCTTTGAAGTGTTGGGCGCTTGCAGTTGCAGTTGGTGTCACCGGGCTCTTATTTTAACCTTAGTGTGTCTGTTTGTTTGTTTGTATTTGGGCTGGATATCAGTCGCCTTCACCCCATGCATCTTCTGTTGTTCTAGATCTTTGTTGTAGGAGGTTCAGCTGCCCTTGGCATTTACACTTCAATTTTCTTCTTTTTATCTTTCTTGTTGTGCCAGGGATTAGTGGGTTTTTTTTTAAATTTTGACTTGACAGCGGCCTGTTCGGCCTGCTCTTTTCGATTTCCAACTGCCAAGGTATCTTTAACATGCGCAACGTGCACGCGCGCCCTCCGAGATTTTCGTCTTTATCCGAGAGGACTAGGTTGCTCGACCCTACCTGCCATAGGATCAGGGACACGAAAATATGAGAAAAAAATAAAAAATTCCAACATGCCTGCACCGACCAGGATTCGAACCCGGTACCTCCGGCATGAGTGGCGAGTACCTTGACTCTAGACCACCTGTCCCCATACATCTTCTTCTTCTTAATCTCCGTTTTCTTTTTATTTGGTTATCACCGCCGGCTACTGCAGCGATTACTGCGTCTTCCACGATGCTGAAAAAAGGAGCGATTTGGACCACAAAGTGCCCGTTCGTTGACGCATTCTCAACACGTGTGGTCTCTGACCTCATCGACGTTCGTCTACTCGGGTATAGCGTGGGAAATTAACGGTGAAATAACGCGGTACTTGCCATATATAACTAATGTCTGTTATTGGACCTGGGGTAACTTAGTTTTGAGACCTGACAGATGCATTTGGGGGGGGGGGGGGGGGGAGGGGGGGGGGCTGAGGAATGTGTATATTTGAGTGTTTGTGTGTGTATGTGTATGTTTTTGGGGGAAGGGAGAAACGAAAGAGGGGAGATAGCGTGAAAGAAAGAGAGTGAGTGAGAGAAAAGACAGACAGAGAGAAAGAAACGGGAAGAGAAGAGAGAGGAGGGGCAAGAGTGAAAAAGTGACACAGAGAGAAAGGGGGGGGGGGGAGAGAGAAAATAGAGAGAGAGAGTGAGACTGTATCAGAGAGGAGGACGAGCGTGAGTTAGTGCCATAAGACCAAGGAAAGAAAGTAGTGACTCGATCCTCTGTTAACCGGATTGGAACTTGGAACTCTCAAAGCGCTACAACCACTCTGTGAGTTTGCTTGTTCAGTATGTATTTATTTTTATCAGTCTGTCTATGGGATGGGTGGATAGATAGAGAGATAGATTGAGAAAGAGGGAGGGAGAGAGAGAGTGGGTGAATGAGAGAAAGAAAGAGAAAGGAAGAGAGAGAAGGAGAAAGAGAGAGAGGGGAAAGAGAGAGAGAGAGAATATAAGAGAAAAAGAGAGAAGGAAAGAAAGGAAGCGAGAGAGAGAAAGAAAGCGACAGGGGTGGAAGAGAGTGGGGGAAAGAGAAGGAGAGAGAAAAAAAGAGAGAGTCAGAGAGCGAGACTTGCACAAAGCGGAGACATCCGAGCTAGTTACTCCAACATGTCATCACCATTATACCCCCCACGCACGTGTATAGAAATGATTATGAGTTGCTAAAGGCCTGTTTCTGGCACGTGTGCCCTACCGTCACAGCTTGAACTCCCGTGGGACAAAATACTGGCATAGCAGAATTTTTACTCAATAGCTCTTGACAAAACTCACTCGTTAGTTCTTGTGTGTTCCAACTCCACTTTTAGCACAACTGAGAAATTCGACGTTAAACTTTTGTGCCTTTAAGATTCTTGTTGGCCAATTGACTCGGGGAATACACAGATGTGATTTTTAAAGTTGACTTTGGATCAACAGTCGTCCAGGTCCAGTGTGTAAATTGAAGCACAGAACGACATTTCCTGTCAAACTCGAAGAAAATGCGTCTGTATTTTTTCCGGCTCAAAATGTCGGAACACTTTCTTCTGTTCAACTCAGTTATGGCTCAAAATCAACGAAAGTATTAAACACAATAGCGAACTTCAAGATCTTTTAAAATATTCCCACGTACATCTTTAGGTCTTTCTGTGCGTAATACGATGTTTTATAGAATTTAAGGCTCAGCGGTTAAAAAGCCTTTCATGATTACATTGGAGACCTTACTTCCTTTACAATAGGGATTGTGATGATATAAAATTAGAATAAATGGGAACTGTGAAACAAATTGATAAGGGCCGGAACGCATTTTAGACAACTGCCAAGTGTGCATTTGTTATACCTCTTCTACATACTGAAAGATCTCCAGTTTTTTCGGAAAAGTTGAGATAGAACAAACAAGGACTGAGGTCGCGATTCAGTATTTTCTGCCACTGCAATTCTCAGCGTGTAAAGCACATTGTTTATGTGCTATTTGCCACTGTTTGCCATTTTGGACGTGTGGCCCCCGCCTCGTACATTGTTAATTCCACGAAACGTCTGTGTCGATGTGACATAGTGTCGTTTTGAACTCTAATAATAGTATGTCATTATATTTTGGCTCATATACCCCAGAGTGCAAATGTCTACATCAGTGGTTCTCAAACTTTTTCAGGCAATTGCTTCCATTTGGCTCCAAGTTTTATTTCACCCCCCCCCCACAAAAGTCCGTACTCAAACCCAACAGATACATTTCACAAAGAAGACAGACTACACACAAATTATAATGTTAAGTTTTTCAAACCCTTACTAATGACAATAGGCGTGTTGGCTATTCGTTATAAAGCAGGCAGCGTTCTTTATCAAATGCACTGAAATTGAACAGGCCTTTTCGGTTCATAACACTCATCTATGTGTGCTGTTGACCAAGTCTGTGGTTGCCCTGTATCCCCCCCCCCTCCCCCGCCTCCCCGGTCGCACCTCCTCATCACTTTAGCTCCTTTGCCACCCTTTTCTACGTTTTTGCCAGCCCCCACCAGAAATCTAAATCGCCCCGGTGGGAGGGGAAGGGGGTCGGGAATATCGCCCATTTTGAGAACCACCAGTCTACATTGTGATAAATGTACCCAACATACGGAGTCAGTTATAGAGGATTACCAATGTGACAGGAGGGTGTATTACTACAGTTCTGCATTTGTTTGATTAATGTATAATTCGTTTTCTTCTTTCTCCTCTTGATATAAACAATAATCAAAACCAGAGGGACTTGGAGTACGAAAAACAAAATAGGAGCAGCACCCCAGGCATGGGGGATTGGTATAACTAACTAACTAAACTCACTCACTCACTCACTCAATCAAATACTCACTCACTCATTCACTCACTCACGCACTGGCAGACTACCAAGTGAATGGCTGACCGACTAATTCACTACTTAAATGAGTAACTAACTAACTAACTAACTAACCAACTAACTAACTAACTAACTAACTAAATAAATAATAAATAACAATCTAACTAACTAACTAACTAACTAAATAATAAATAAAAATCTAACTAACTAACCAACTAACTAACTAACTAACTAACTAAATAATAAATAACAATCTAACTAACCAACTAACTAACTAACTAACTAAGTAATGAATAACAATCTAACTAACTAACTAACTAACTAACTAACTAAATAATAATAGCAAACTAAATAACTAACTAACTAACTAACTAACTAGCTAACTAACTAATAAATAACAATCTAACTAACTAACTAACTAACTAACTAGCTAACTAACTAATAAATAACAATCTAACTAACTAACTAACTAACTAACTAAATAATAAATAACAATCTAACTAACTAACTAACTAACTAACTAACTAACTAACTAACTAATAAATAAATAAATAAATAATTAAATAACAATCTAACTACTAACTAACTAACTAACTAACTAACTTACTAACTAACTAATTAACTAACTAACTAACTAACTATCTAACTAACTAACTAAATAAATAAATAAATAAATAAATAATTAAATAACAATCTAACTACTAACTAACTAACTAACTAAACTAACTAATTAAACTAACTAACCAACTGACTAACTAACTATCTAACTAGCAATCTATCTATCTAACTAACTAACTAACCAACCAACAGTCTGTCTGTGTAACTAACTAACTAACTAAATGAATGAAATTGTGCAGTTCATCGACCAAAGCATTTCACTGTTGTTGTTGATTGAATGGAATACTCAAAGCCGATTGTATTGATCATAACAGAACAACAATACCTTAGGGGCTAAAGTCGTACGCACGCTCTAAACAAGTGCTATGGTAATGGTCAAGACAATGGCAACTCAGGAGTCAGTGGATTTCAAGTCTATGAATGGCCGTCTCCCAGATTCTGCATGCTTCACACATTCAATTGCCATGAACAGTGCCACTATTTATTTTTTTATTTTTTTTCATTCATTTGTTTATTCATTTATACGTCGATACAAAAGCGACAGGTTAGATTAGCTGAAAGTTGAGAAAATTAATTTTATAAATTTTGAAACTTTCATTCAAGTTGTAGCGTTGAAGGAAGAGAAAAAAATTGGGAAGAGGGGGTTAATGGAATATTCTCGCCAGAGTTTGGTTGTATTTTTGTTTTTAATCATAAGATATATAAATAGATTGATTTATTTCCCCCTCAGTCCGGAGATCTTTGATTACCCCACGGCCATTGGATTTAAAACACCCTAGACCAAACGAAAAAAAAAAAAGAGCAAAAAACAAAAAAAAATTGGTTAAAATTGCAGCACAATGAAGAAATCCTGCCATTGTTTTGTTGTGTGTTATTTAATGATAAGATATATAAATAGATTTGCTATATTTTTTCCTCAGTCTCGAGAACTTTGATTATCCCACGGGTATTGGATTTAAAACACACCAGACCCAACAGAAAACAAAAAAGTGGCTAAAATTGCAGCACAATGAAATACTCCCGCCATGGTTTGTTTTTGCTGTTGTTTTTATTTTGATGATAAGATATGTAAATAGATTTATTTATCCTTTTTGTTTGTTCTTTCCTGTCAGTCTGGAGAGCTCTATTTATCCCACGGCCACTGGATTTAAGACACAATAAATTGACATTTGCCACTGCAGAAACCTGGCCAGAACAGCGGCAAATCATCAGACTGCTTCCGCCTTCGTCTCAGGTTTAATTTGATTGGCCCGACGGTCTCGTTTTTTTTATCGGGCGGATTTTTATCATTCTGATGAGTGGTTAAGGGTGACGTCACACTTCCGGTTCATTACCACCTGGGTAATGGTTTTATAAAAGGCGAAGGGTTTTTTGAGGCGAGGTGTGACAGTCACAGCCGGCAGGGTACGTGAGGAGAATGGATTTTGTACATTTTTGTCAATAAATAAAATGGAAAATAAGATGAGAAATGGGGGAAAATGGATTTTAAAATGACGGAGTTGTTGCTAATTTAAAACTGTATTAAAGGGCTGTGTCTGGGCGAGAAGACAAGAAAAAGGGGAAAAAAGCATTTTATTGTTGTTGTTGTTGTCTTTGGGGGGGGGGGGGGTCTGTTCTTGGTAGTTTATCAACGACACTGGGCTGTTGGATGCCTGAGTTATAACTGTGTGGGAAAATAACTTCGAATAGATTCATTGTCATAGTCTGGTGAGATAGACAGTTTAAGTTAGGCAAATGATGGTAGTAATAATAATAATGATAATGATAATGATAATGATAATAACAGTTTTATTGTGATTATTGTTATATTCTTTTATTTGTTGTTTATTTAATTTTAATTATTGTTACTACATGTGGTTTTGTTGGTTTTCTTTGGCAAAGCCTTGAGTTCGCAATTTAATAAAAAGGGGGAAACAGCCACAATATAAGTTCAAGAAAGAATGAGAAACAAAAAAGTGAAAGGAAGAAAGAAAGAAAAAGAGTGAAAGAAAAAAGGAAAAACAATGAAAGAAAGAGAGAGAGAGAAAGAAAAGAAATGGGAGAAAAAAAAAGAAAAGAAAGAGGAAAGAATGAAAGAAAGAACAAACGAACGAATGAATAAGAAAGAAAGAAAGAAAGAGAAGTAAATTTAACATGAAATTCAGTGAAACTACACTTGTCCTTACACACTTTTGTCCAAAAGGGTTCTAATGCCTGATCCTTTGAAACATTTCATGGGCATAGGAGAGCTTTTATTCCATTGTAATCACCTACAGCCGATTGAATTCTCATCTGGTTAACGCAGTAATTTGTGACCTATTTACCACTAAATTAGGTCACCTATCAATCATGGCTATTGATTTATTGAACATTGTGGGGAAAGAATGGGCTGTAGGCTGGTAACCGCTGGTTTAACAGATGTTTGATTTGAAGTAGCTGTCCGCTGCACACTGGTTTGTTCCACGGTATAGGGAACTACCAGAGCGATGGAAGCCCATCTTTGTGACTACAGGAAGAATGCTCACCGCCATTTTGGATGAAATGCAACTTCAGGTCACTTGATCGGCGGTAAACAATACCCGTTTGTACATTTCCACGGGGAGTAAGAACTTACAAACGGCTGTAAGTAGTTTCAATCAACCTAAAATTATGAACAAACTACAGTAAACAGATACGCACACTGTCTTTGGTGAAGTCGATCTGTTTCAATTCTTGTTACCGCCGTGACGTAGTTTTGCGATTTGGCGGAAGTGAGATCTCTCTCTCTAAATACATACTCTCTGATGTTACATCAGAGAATATAAAGAGAAGGTTCATTATTGGTCGATTTACACTGCGAGATATCACTGTTAGCATGGAGCGGAAAGTAGGTCGCTGCGTTAAACAATACCTGTTTGTGCATTTCCACGGGGCTTAAGGGCTCACTAACGGTTTTAAATAGTTTCAATCAGCCCAAAAATATGAACAAACCACAGTGGACAGATATGCACACTATCTTTGGTGAAGACGGTCTCTTTCAATTCGTCAATTTCTTGTTTACCGCAGCGACCTAGTTTTGTGATTTGGCGGAAGTGAACCCTCTCTAAACATCTATACTCTCTGGTTACATTAAACATCGTTGCGGGCGTGCCTAGTTACGAACCATCGGTCTCATCCAATATGGCGCAGGGTAGTCAAAATTGATGACGTATTCCTGCCTTGTGTCGCTTCTGGTAGTATCTCTATTGTGGGATTTGTTCAACTCTTCATGCACTGGAAGAGAATGAAGCTATAGACTGGTAACTGCTAGTTTTACAGATGTTTGATTTGAAGTAGCTGTTCATTGGACACCTTTTTGTTAAAGTTTTCAAGCACTGGAAGAGAATGGGCTATAGGCTGGTAACTGCTAGTTTTACAGATGTTTGATTCGAAGTAGCTGCTTATAGCAGACCGTTTCGTTCAAATCTTCAAGCACTGGAAGAGAATGGGCTATAGGCTGGTAACCTCTAGTTTTACAGGTGTTTGATTCGAAGTATCTGCTCATCGCAGACCTTTTCGTTCAAATCTTCAAGCACTGGAATAGAATGAGCTATTATAGGCTGGTAACTGCTAGTTTTACAGCTGTTTGATTCGAAGTATCTGCTCATTGCAGACCTTTTCGTTCAAATCTTCAAGCACTGGAAGAGAATGAGCTATAGGCTGGTAACCGCTAGTTTTACAGGTGTTTGATTCGAAGTAGCTGCTCACTGGACACCTTTTTGTTAAAGTCTTGAAGTAATTGCGTTTTCAAGTAGTTGCTCTTTGTTTGCTCGTGTCTTGAATTGCCTGTTTGTTTTCTGGGTGAAATCTGTCGGAAAACGATAACTTTTTTTTTTCAAGTTAACAACGTGTGCGCATTCAATACGCAGCCGCAGTGATTTCTTTTGTTTCGTGCCGCGGGCCTGTGGGCACTCAAAAGTGGTTGGGAATGGAGTATTGTTACAGCATACAAAGGCTGAAAGAACAGCCAGACGAATACGATTAAGGCTTGGCGAATGAGTGAAATTGAATGGATTATCGCGCCTTTAAGTGCTGGCTAAATTCTACGTGAGTTTTGTCATACGCAGCATGGGAGGGACTGGTTCCCACGTACGGTTGTAACTTCGACACCAAGAAGTTTTATATAATTACTAGCTGTGGCTCCTGAGGTTTGCTGTGGACAAACCTGCATCCGCCTTCCACCCCTCTCTTTGTGCCCTTCTCTTTCTCTCTCTTTCCATTCCTTCCCTCTCCATCTCTCTCTCTCTCTGTCTGTCTTTAGGCTCTCTCTCTCTCTTTCTGTCAGTCTGTCTGTCTGTCTGTCTCTCTCTCTTTCTGTATTCTCTCACTTTCTCTCTCTCTCTCTCTCTCTCTCTTTCTCAGTCTCTTTCTCTCTCGGTTCTCTCTCGCTCTCTTTCTTTCTCTCTCTTTTTTTCTCTCCCTTTCTGTCTTTCTCACTCTCTCTCTCTCTCTCCCTCTTTCTTCCTCTCTCTCTTTCTCTCTTCCGTCTTTTTCTCTCTCTTTTCTCTCTCGCTCGCTCTTTCTCTCGCATTTGTCTGTCTGTCTGCCTTTCTCTCTTCCTCTCTTAGTTACTCACAAATATATTTTCATGCTGTACAAAAGATACAAGGCATTGTATCAAAAACCACGAGGGTACACGTAAATAGGTTACCGAGAAACCTTTAAAAAACCATGAAGTTTGAACCGAAATCACGTTTGAGCGATAAAAATGCTGTTTTACCATAATATTCCTTAATTGCCGGTTTCGAAAAAATCGACCAGTTAGTCAACTTAGAACTTGTGTCTTGAAATCTTTTATATTTTTCATTCTTTGGTGTTTGAAGAGACCGCATAATCCCCGCTTTGAAATTTGATAGGCAAATTACGAAAAGAATTTTTTTGCGGAAGCGGGTGGGTTCCTGCATTTATCGGTATAAATTTGAGTTCCTGGGTATAAATTCTAAAGTTGAAACTCTTCATATTCCACCAGCTCTCCTGTTGAGACGTAAAATTAGTTACGCTAAAGTTGCGTCCAGCCTACAGATCCAGTGTACAGATACACAGCGAAATTTGAGACAGACGTGGGCGTCTGAAAGAATAATAAGTTATAATCTCCGTGCAATTTTTATTGATTTTTTTGTTTTTTTGTTCCTGATTTATAAGTTGACTTGGATTGATTAATCAATCAGACGGGGGTATGGGAAGCGGTTGTTATAATTGCAGCTGTGCCGAAGTGTATGATATCATAACTGAGTGTTGATATTGTCAGCGATACAGGGGGTAGGTTGGATATGGCGGTGAGGGTAGAGAATTAATGTGGTATGGGAAATGGTTGGAGGATATGGGAAACTTGTGCGTGTGTTCCTAGAGAGGTCTGATGTGGTACTTTCTGTGTCGTTTTCTGTGAAGGTTTTGCCAAGTGATTTAATATAAATTTTATATTGAAGGGGATTCTGGTCAGTGGACTGATGAATACGTCCGTCGTAATACAGACAGACAGACTGACAGACAGACAGACGGACAGACAGCGACGGATGGGCAGATAGATAGATAGATAGATAGATAGACAGACAGACAGACAGATAGATAGATAGATAGATAGATAGATAGATAGATAGATAGATAGATAGATAGATAGATAGATAGATAGATAGATAGATAGATAGATAGATAGATAGATAGATAGATAGATGGGTGGATGGATAAATGGATGATCAGATGGATGGATGGACAGATGGGATGGATGGATGGACGGACTGATAGATGGATGGACGGAAAGTTGAATGAATGGAGAGACAGAATGACGCTGCACGTACGGAGTTTTGAATCAACTAAACAACATACACCGTCCCAGCTATCAGATAAACATTACATAATTACACTATAACAGCGAGGAAATACAAGTTCTCTCCACCCATTTCCCAATCCCATCCCCCATGATCCACCTCTTCACCACGATATCCCCAATGTATCCCCCTTATTTTGTTGAACCCAATACAAAGGCCACATTTCTATACACAGATCCGGTTTCTACCATTAAACCACTTCATCCGGGAAATCATTAGAATATGAAAGGCGAAGCCTTGTTGTCCTATCTCCCGGATGATTTAATAACTTCTATATCAAGCCTTGAGATTTCCCCTTCATAAATTCGATGATGTGCTCGGGTAATTTGATAAAATCGAAACTTGCGTTTTGAGCAGGAGGCAGTTATGTCCCCTTTTCAAATTCTCGAGTAGATTCTCCCCCCTTCCTTCTTCTGGTCCTGTTTGTTTTGTTTTTTTCTCCTTACTTTTTTTTTTTTTTCTTTCTTTCAATCAGTTATTCTGTCGGTATTCTCATATCTGACATAATAATTACATCACATCACTGTCTTTCTTTACCTCCTTCCTCCAGCCCTTTCCCAACTCACTTTTTTTGCTATAGGTCCCTCTTTTTATCTTCCAGTATTCCAAATGAGGAACTAGAAAATATAGAAGAATGGCTGCAGTGTCCACACAAAAACAAGACATGGGGGATTGGGAGCCAAGTAAATTAATTAATTAATTAATAAATGCATTGAAAAATAAATATTAATTAAGGCACTGGATGAAGTAAATACCGAACATTAACATTCCCCGTGTTGTCTTTGGACAGAGAGATAGTAGTTCAGTTTCTTAGAAAAGGCTAATATCTTAGAAAACATCAGTAGATTTCCCTATAAATACATTTTTTTTTTATTTCCTTAATTGATCTATAGGTTGGAGGTTGGGGAGGGGCCTAATCATTACATTGTAGCAGGCCGTCCCTTGCAGGGATGTGATTTGGGGGGGGGGGAGGGAGGAGGGGAGGGGAGGGGAAGGGCAGATGGTGACACCGCTGGTGATGATGTGGTGGAAAATGGCCAATAATGAGGAGTGTGTGAGGAGTGTCCATCAGTCCATCCACCCAACCAGGTTACACGGTGGTGCAGTGGCAAGGTGCTCGCCTCTCATGCCGAAGGTACCGGCTTCGATCCCGGTCGGTGCTGGCATTTTGGAATTTTTTTGTAGGGGGAAAAATGTCTATCCCTGATCCTATGTTAGATAGGATCGAGCACCTAGTCTTCTCGGATAAGGACACAAAACTCGGAGGGCCCATCTGCACGTTGCGCAGGTTAAAGATACTTTGGCAGTTGAAAAACGAGAAGAGCAAGCCGGACAAGGCCGCTGCCCGGGCTAAATATTCCAATAAAAAAAAACAACGAATCCCTACCATAAAAACAAGGAATCCCTACCATAAAAACAAGGAATCCCTGCCATAAAAACAAGGAATCCCTACCATAAAAACAAGGAATCCCTACCATAAAAACAAGGAATCCCTACCATAAAAACAAGGAATCCCTACCATAAAAACAAGGAATCCCTACCATAAAAACAAGGAATCCCTACCATAAAAACAAGGAATCCCTACCATAAAAACAAGGAATCCCTACCATAAAAACAAGGAATCCCTACCATAAAAACAAGGAATCCCTACCATAAAAACAAGGAATCCCTACCATAAAAACAAGGAATCCCTACCATAAAAACAAGGAATCCCTACCATAAAAACAAGGAATCCCTACCATAAAAACAAGGAATCCCTACCATAAAAACAAGGAATCCCTACCATAAAAACAAGGAATCCCTACCATAAAAACAAGGAATCCCTACCATAAAAACAAGGAATCCCTACCATAAAAACAAGGAATCCCTACCATAAAAACAAGGAATCCCTACCATAAAAACAAGGAATCCCTACCATAAAAACAAGGAATCCCTACCATAAAAACAAGGAATCCCTACCATAAAAACAAGGAATCCCTACCATAAAAACAAGGAATCCCTACCATAAGAACAAGGAATCCCTACCATAAAAACAAGGAATCCCTACCATAAGAACAAGGAATCCCTACCATAAGAACAAGGAATCCCTACCATAAGAACAAGGAATCCCTACCATAAAAACAAGGAATCCCTACCATAAAAACAAGGAATCCCTACCATAAAAACAAGGAATCCCTACCATAAAAACAAGGAATCCCTACCATAAAAACAAGGAATCCCTACCATAAAAACAAGGAATCCCTACCATAAAAACAAGGAATCCCTACCATAAAAACAAGGAATCCCTACCATAAAAACAAGGAATCCCTACCATAAAAACAAGGAATCCCTACCATAAAAACAAGGAATCCCTACCATAAAAACAAGGAATCCCTACCATAAAAACAAGGAATCCCTACCATAAAAACAAGGAATCCCTACCATAAAAACAAGGAATCCCTACCATAAAAACAAGGAATCCCTACCATAAAAACAAGGAATCCCTACCATAAAAACAAGGAATCCCTACCATAAAAACAAGGAATCCCTACCATAAAAACAAGGAATCCCTACCATAAAAACAAGGAATCCCTACCATAAAAACAAGGAATCCCTACCATAAAAACAAGGAATCCCTACCATAAAAACAAGGAATCCCTACCATAAAAACAAGGAATCCCTACCATAAAAACAAGGAATCCCTACCATAAAAACAAGGAATCCCTACCATAAAAACAAGGAATCCCTACCATAAAAACAAGGAATCCCTACCATAAAAACAAGGAATCCCTACCATAAAAACAAGGAATCCCTACCATAAAAACAAGGAATCCCTACCATAAAAACAAGGAATCCCTACCATAAAAACAAGGAATCCCTACCATAAAAACAAGGAATCCCTACCATAAAAACAAGGAATCCCTACCATAAAAACAAGGAATCCCTACCATAAAAACAAGGAATCCCTACCATAAAAACAAGGAATCCCTACCATAAAAACAAGGAATCCCTACCATAAAAACAAGGAATCCCTACCATAAAAACAAGGAATCCCTACCATAAAAACACACAGAAAGAAGAGAAGTGAGGTGTAAATTAAATGCCAAGAGCAGTGAAATTTCTAAAATAAAAATTTGAACACAGAGAGAAAATGAAAAAGGGAGAGAGCGAGAGAGAGGTGGGGAGGATGATTCGTGATGCCGGCAAGTACTGAATGAAAGAACTACGAAACTGCGGAGAAACAAGATAATGGTTCAGATGTTTAATGGAGTTGAACGTCCATCAGCGTAGGGAACCGGAATTAGGGCATTAGATGGGGACAATTTGTTGCGTTTTCCTCTCATCATATCGGGGGGGAAAAAACGAGTATTGGATGTTTCGTTCGATGTTTATATAGAGATCAGGAGGGCGCAATTGCTTTTCCATCTGTACATATTTTGCATCTTTACAAATCATGCAGACGGGGCATGGTATACAAGAGGGGCGTATTTATGACTCTGCGTTCTGGTCAAGTCTTCCGGGTTCTATGCTTAGTTCTTTACTTTAGGAGGTTCGCTACTTTTGGCATTTACACCCCAAGTTTTTGGTTTTTATTTTTCTTGTTGTGGTAGGGATTAATTATTTAGAATTTTTGCCCATACAGCGACCTTGTTCGGCCTGCTCTTCTCGATTTCCAACTGCCAAGGTATATTTAACGTGGGCAGTGTGCACACAGGCCGTCCGAGTCTTTCGTCCTTATATGAGAAGACTAGGTGCTCTACCCTACCTACCATAGGAACTGGAACAGGAATTCCGTCTCTCCCCCCCCCCCAAAAAAAAAAATTCCAACATGCATGCACCGACCGGAGATCGAACCCATTACCTTCGACAGGAGAGGCGAGCACTTTGCCTCTAGACCAACCAACGTGAGACACCCCCCCCCCCCCACTTTCCCCTTCCGGGTTCTGTGAAAACATGTCTGTCTTTGGGTGAATAGAAGAGGTATCTTGAGTACTCTGGGAACCCGATCCGACAATATCGGAACTTGAGACATTTGCGTCTCCTCCCACGTTCTGCACTGAATGATTCTTTATTTTTAAATGAGTGCTTAACCTCTTTTTCTTTCTTTTTTTTTAAGATTTCCACATTTTCAAGAAGAGTTCTTGTGATATCTCTATTTAGCTTTTTTTAAGTGTATGAAATCCATTTTCGGCTGGGGTCTTCTACCCCAGGTTAAATACCGGGACGCTGTCTCTGGGCCCATCTCTCTATTCATCCATTTGTTAATCCATGCATCCATCCAGCAATCCATTTATCCATCCATCCATTCATCTGTCCATCCATTCATCCATCCATCCGAACATTCGTCCACCCATTCACCCATTCGTTTCTCCATTCATACATGTACATCCTTCCGCCAGTCCATCCCTCATTCATTCGTCTGTCAATCCATCCATCCATCTACTCATCCATCCATCCATCCGCCCGTCTGTCCATCTTTCCCTCCACCCATTTGTACATTCGTCCGTCCACCCACCCATCCATCTATTCATCCATCCATCCATCCACCATTCACTCACTTACAGACAACCACCCACCCACCCACCTATCTAGATCATCACTCCCATCAGTACAGTAAATACTACACCGACATCCCACGAAAGCAGGGTTAATGGTGGCCTCCGATCAAGGACGAGCGTTTGGCGAGGTCATGATGGATTATTAAATTGTACTGATCGCTTGTGGAGGAGTGTGGGAGTGAATATGAGGAGAATAGATTATAGAACTAGAGGGGTAGTAGGCGGGGGGGGGGGGGAGCGAGGGGGAGAGAAAATAATGTACCGGATGAAATATCATCACCATAAAGACAGAGTGTATTAAAGTAGTGAAATGTGGGTACGATGAGATGCCGTTTCGTTTTTGTCATTACTAGCGATATTACTATTGTTTCCCATTCGCAGTGCCAGAATATGAATGAAATACGAATACAATCAACAGTGGAATAGGGAAGTATCGTCTCATGTGGACTGTCAAGATTTGTCCTTCTGTTGACAGAGACGGTTTATAATTTTTTATTGGTGGTTTGGCGTCTATTCTGGAGACGGGCAAAAGACATAGATATTCAAGACAGCTAGATTTTTGTGCCCATTAAGGAGATTTCATACTAAGTCCGTTACGACACAGTCAGCTGCTGGCAGACAAGAAGTGCACACCGCAATTTCCTATATTTTCTTAGTAAATCCGGGAAGACCATATCATACTAAGCCCGGTCAGACACAGTCAGCTTCTGCCATTATTTCTTTGATGTATAATTAGCTGGCAGCATCTGACTGTCTGACCGGGCTGCGTGATTTTTTTCCGTACGAGCTTCAGCAAATTCAGGAGCGGGACAGCAACACACCTCCAAACACAGGTCATCAGCTAAGGGATTTCTCGTCCTATCGAACACTGCCATGGGTGCTACAATCTCTGGACTGTGCCTGGTATGACTCTCAACGTCACCGAAAATCCCTGGGATGTGCTGGAGCTGTCCTGTGTTTGGCGGTGTGTTGCTGCCCCGCTCCTGAATTGGCTAAAGCTCGTACGGAAAAAAAATCACGCGACCAGGCTTAGTATGATACCCCCACCCCCTTATTCATTGTCACTGTGGAAAGTATGCTTACTCGTAAACAAACGTAGACTTTGGTGTGGCGTTGGCTGATCCACCAACTAATTTAACAGCGACGTAACGGCATTAAGTTTTCAGTGAGGACTTACTAGTTGTCTGGTGCGATAGGCGACACTGAAACTTCATGTCGTGACCCGAACCAAAGATACTAGAAAGGATAAGATGAGATACTGTCTTCTTCGCACCACTAAAAAAACCGTGCACACAATGTGGGCGCTGATCGGGGGGCGGGGCCCATTGCACATAGTACGAAAAGAATGCTTGATATAATGGTAAATTTATGATGCAAATTGTGACAATGCTACTGCCACTAAAAAAAAAAAAAAAAGCCAGAGTTTTCCCACAGCGATTGAGGTCATAATTCCACAAATAAGTGAGGTCAATCAAGGCCTTTAGTGATAGCTGAACAGTGAACAAAATTCAATATTTTCCCTATCTGACTTTGTAAAATACGGCACTTTTCAAGACTTTCGCGCGTTTGCCACTAGGCGGCGGTGCGAAATCTGTGCACGCTAATAGCACTAGCTATTTCATTTTATCAGTTCTAGTATCTTTCCCCGAACTAACCCAAAGTGAACTATTGAAAAGAACGTGAAAGGTGCAAAGTGTCCCTTTTCATGCCGAGGCGTCTTTAAACCCAAACTCAAATTCATACCTCAAAGACCTCAATAACATTAAATGTCAATGCAAATTTGGCCTAAATGTGACTTACGCCATTATGTTAATGAACTAACTATAATTATGCCAGTTGGATCTAAACACCTTGAGAGATTTGGGCGACAAGTATCTGATATTGGACATTTTGGCACGGCGTTTTTCTTTATCTTGCCTGGCAATAATCCAAATCCTGTGTTGTGATTGGTTATTTCCGCTGGTATCTCTCTCCAGTTCTCAAGAGGCAATAACGCAGTGCCGAGTGGCTGTGTGGAGATGATTGGAATGGCGATAACAAATGGTGCACTCACCCCACTGAGGTTAAGTGAAAGATATGAATATCAAACTGTCAAGGGATTTGAAACACGTTTCGTCATTGTTAGCTGCATTGTATTTCTGGTGGCTGTTGTTAGTTTTACGTACGTCCCCCAAACGTTTTGCGCTAGGGGCGCATATGTAAACTTACCTATCCCTAACACTGCCCGTATCCTCAACCCGAAATCGTACCGAATCCCTAACCCTGCCCCCTACCCTTTCAACCAAAAAACAGGAGGAAAACAAAAGAGAATCTGAAAGAATGATTAATTAAGGCTGTTGTTAAGGCTATTTCGGGGGAAGCTCTCTAGCTCTGGAGTCACAAAGGGCCTTAAACTTTTAATACGTACCCCTAGCGCAAACTTGGGGTACGTACGTACAAGTAACAGCAATCATTTCTGGTTGTTTGTCGTCATAATAGTAGTAGGTGGTGCTAAGCATTAGTCTGTCTAGGGGGGGCACTGGTAGCGCCTTCGTAGCCAGCACCCCTATATCAATCCGACGTAGATTTACGAAAGATTGGTAGGATTACCGTAGCTGCGAGTTCCACACGTCAGACCGACGTCGGCACGGTGTCGTAACCAGCGGATCTGCGTAGGAACAAAGTCATTCCTATGTGCAAACTTGATGTCAATCCTATGCGTTGGATTTCCATAGTTTTTTTTGTGGCTTGGTCAGACTGGTCGTGTTGAGAACAGTGTCTGGTGTGGCACAGCAGTCCGATCCTGGCATAGCAGTCCCTTCCGCAGACATTGTAGGTGAACTTCGAAGTCAGATCCGAGTCCTGGGTTTGTCATAAACACTTTAACAATACCAAAGAGAGAAAAACCGATGCTGTTTTGACTTGGCAATGGGCGAAGTGCAATGTAATCCATGTTTCGATCATTTATTTTTTAGAGTATATTATTATGAAGATTAGGAGTTCTGATTCATGGCCCCAGCCCCCCTGCCCCCTACAAAGATCCTAAGGTACGGAGGACTTTAGAGGCACCCCTGCCCCCTTCCTTCATATGTCCATCCCATACTTGCATCCTCTCTCCTCGCCGTCCTCCATTTGCCGGAAACGGCTTCCTCACAAATCTCTTCCTGAAATTGTCCAGCCAACTCTTCCTCCTTCCCTCTCTCTCTCTCTCTCTCTCTCTCTCTCTCTCTCTCTCTCTCTCTCTCTCCTCTCTCTCTCTCTCTCTCTTTCTTTCTCTGTCATTCTTGGTTGTCTCTTTTTTTTCTCTTTGCTCTCGCTCTTTCTTTCTTTTTCATAATTTGTTCCCTCTCTCTCTTTTTTTCTTCCTCTCTCTCGCTCTTTCCATTTATTTTTCTCTCTCTCTCTTTTTCTTTCTTTCTTTCTCTTTCATTCTCTGCTATTGCCCTCTTTCTCTCTCTCTCTCTTTCTGTTTTTTTCCCCCTCTCTCTTTCTTTCTCTCTATCTCTCTATGTCTGTACTCCCTCCCAAATGTCCAGCCCATCCAATTAATTCATTTTACACACTCTAACATACCTTTTCCTTCAAGGAGTCATAGAAAGCATCATAACGGCTGTGAGCACTCCCTTGGTTCCGTGGATACCTTCGTGTCACTTAGTACAAACGTATTACCTGAAGTGTGCTTGAAGCATTTCTCTCTGACAGGTCCTCTGGGAATGAAAAATCCAGGCTTTGTCAGACTGATAAATTTGACTGATAAAGCATGCATGCTGTTATATGTCATGCTGACATTGGTCAGATGAATTTAATTTTAAATCAAACGGTTGTTAGGGGACCGTGGTATATCTATAGTAAGCTATAGGTGAGCAATGAACACAAGGCAGTATGTTCTCTGCTCGGTTTTGTAATTACACTATGGTCCCCCAAGCCTAATCAAACGCGCATATCATTGTGCCTTGTATATGACTTGTAGCCGCCCGACAAAACGAGACACTTCGTGCATTTCGGTGCTATGGAGATATTGGTATCACCAAATAGGTTATAGTTTTGAGAAAAACAGTTTTTAAAGTTTCAGCTTTTAGTTAAAATTATTGATGATGACTCGATTCAAAGTCCGTTTTGAGGCATTTACCCTTCTCAAGCAGGATCATCATTTGGAAAAGATATAGTAAAGAGGTTAAACTTTTCAAAAATACTGAAAACACAAAATCGATAAAATTGACCCTATGATGCCTTTTAATGGTTTTCTCGAATCAGGTAGTGCTGAAATGTGCCTCATTCTGTCGGGTGGCTACACGTGGAACAGATGAATGTCATTGATGAAGCATAGCCTACATAAATTAGAAAACGATTTGTCACACCTGCAAGATTTGGGGGGAGAGAGAAAGAGAACAGAGAATGAAAGAGAAAGAAAGAGAGAAAAAGAGTGAGAGCGACAGAGCAAAAAAAAAAACGAAAAGAGAGAGAGGAAGAAAAAAAAAAGAAAGACAGATAGAGAGAGAGACAGAGAGAGAGAAAGAATGAGAGAGAGGAGAGAGAGAGAAATAATGAAATTGAAAGCTATGAAATCTATAATAGTGTCCATATCATTGCTTCTATCGACTTGTTCGCGGATGACAAAGTTGATTAATTGAACGTTGTTTTTTTTATGCTGTGGTGCATTGTAAACATGACATCAAGTTTAGGACAATATTTCTCAGCCTCCGCCCCCCCCCCCCCTACGCCTGACTTCAGTTTCCCAAGCACACGTGCCCTCCAAGAACGCCAGTAACCGACTAGATTGCGCATAACCATTAAAAGTCACGCATCTGTTAAATTCAGTGTTTCAATCCGAGCTAGACAAGGAAACCACCAACACGACATAAACAAACAACAGTTTTATCTATACAGTTCAGTTGAAATACACCATGAAATTAAGATTT
>OZ007581.1:34522178-34540267 GCA_963931925.1 Onchidella celtica
TACAACCTTTTTTTTTAATTTTCTCTTTTGCCATATTTTTTTTATTGAGAAATGTTTTTAGGACTTTATTTTAGGAAATAGGCATATACACCTCACTTTTCTTGTTTTTTTTTTTAATTTTTATTGTTATTGTTTCTGTATGTTTTTGTGGTAGGTCATAGGTTTGTTGCTTTTGTTTAGAATTTTTCCCAGGCACCGGCCTTGTTTGGCATCCTCTTTTCGTCTCTCAACGGACAAGGTGTCTTTAGCGTACGCAACTTGAACACAGACCCTCCGAGTTTTTCGTCCGTATCCGAGAAGACTAGGTGATACCTACCATAGAATCAAGGACAGGAATTTTTCCGACCAGACAAAAATTCTAACATGCCTGCACCGACTAGGGATTGAACCTTGTATCTTTGGCATGAGAGGCAAGCACTTTGCCTTTGGGCCAATCTGTCCCCGTTTTTACTGAAAGAGATAAAGCGTATTTCATTCTATAAAATTATGTATAAAAAAGGTGAAAATGACGCAGACTGGCATATACCGTGTTTATTCGTAGTACGGCAATACAGTAGGGTAGTCCAGTGTGTATCTTGGGCCCTGCCATTGATCGGGAAAAAGTCCCTTCCATGTAATCGCGTCATTCCGTTTACACAGGAAAGAACCGCGCCAGCCAAAAAGAGGGGAGACTAGCGAGACTGTTCTGTTTCCGCAGTTTTCTCCCTTTCACTAGAGTTCTCGTTCTTGGTTGTGCTGATAGAAATAGGAAGTTTTGCCTGCTGAGGTAGAGGGTAGGAATGAGTATAGAAACCTGGAATGTTTATATCATGTGGCTTTTTTTTTTTTTGGAGGGGGGGGGGGGAGACTATGATCTTTGGGGCCAACAGCACTATGCTGAGGCCCCCGAGAAACAAAAAGATCTCACACTATGATCTGACATGTAGTCAGTCTATCTATCTATCTATTTATCTATCTATCTATCTATCTATCTATCTATCTATCTATCTATCTATCTATCTATATATCCATCCATGCGTCCGTCCGTCCGTCCGTCTGACGGTCTGTCTGTCTGTCTGTCTGTCTGTCTGCCTGCCTGATGTCTGTCTGTCTGTCTGTCTGTCTGTCTGTTTGTCTATCCGTCTATCTGTCTATCTGTCTATTGACATGGCTGTCGGCCATTCTGTCTGAAATATGTTATTTATCCTACACTCTCCACAGCTCAATGTTTTTGCACATCCGCTTACGTCGTATATTCGGATCATTTTCGGAATTTCTTCTGGTTGTTCATTCTTCTATTACTTACCTGTCAACTTCTCATTTCTCTAAGCCATTATCAGATTTTTCCTGTAACTTTTATTGGATTATATCCATAATTATCTTTTTTTTTTTTTTTTAATGGGTGGCGGGAGTAATTCATTGTGGTGCATTTTTCCCTCTTTTTTTTTACTCAAAGCTGTAGCCTCTCTAGCACTTTCAAGACTTATGATGAAATTAATTTTCTTCAGTGTCATCTAATCGCTTTTATATCGATTTATTGTGCTTTTTCAAGTATCGGGGATTTTTTTTTTTTAAGTTGTAAAAATGTAAAATAAACCAATCTCTTTTTTTGTTATGCTCCCTTTGCTATGCCCACCGGACGGGAGACTACATTTCACTTGCGCTCAGTTTTGGTGTCTAATGCCATGCTGGCGCGCGTAAGTTCTGAGAAAAGACCGTAGATCATTAGAGAAAGAGAGAGAGAGAGAGAGAGAGAGAGAGAGAGGTCGGAGGTGTTGGGAGAGTATATTTATTCCTTCCAATGCCGGTACCTCATACAGTTGCTTTACAAAAAAAAAAAATAGTGGCGGGAGTAATTCATTGTGATGCAATTTCGCCCAAGCTAAAGCCTGAATGACAGATTCGAAAATTATAACATTAATTTCCTCAGATGTCAACTAATGTAACCCAATCGCTCTTGTATGGACCCATTGTGTGCTTTCAAGTTTGGTGCAATCTTTTCAAAGAGTTTGCTAAAATGTTAAATACACTGATTTTTTTTTGGGGTGCCTCCTTTGATAAGCCTACCCCACACGGAGACTGTTTGACAAGCGTTCACTTGGTGCGTCGTGCCCTGTCGCGCGGGCGTTCTGAAGGAAGATTGTAGATTATCAGGCTGTTATTATAAGTACGTACGGTCCCCAAGCGTTTTGCGCTAGACGCGCGTACATATACGTATCTATCCCTAACCCCGTCCTTATCCTCAATCCTAAATTAATCTTATCGAAGTCTTAAACCTGTTTCTACCCTTTCAACAAAAAAACAGGAGGAAAACAAAAAGTGAATCTGAAAGAATAATTAATTACGGCCGTTGTTAGGAGTATTTAATTTCGGGACGAGCTCTCTAGCTCTGGGGTCACAAAAGACTTTAAAATACGCACCCCTAACGCAAAAAAACTTGGGGGGCGTACGTACTTGTAACAACATTCAGATTATTGTAGGGGCTTGTCCACATCGGACAGAGGGGGAAAGAGAAGGTTGGGAACACAGGTATATCCCAGGTAATGCCGGGTACCTCATCTAGTTTCCCCGAAAAATCCTAAAGTTACCCACCAGCTACACAATGAGAATACATGGGTTGTTAACATTTGTTACGCCATAGCCACAGATGGAGAATATTTGCTGACAGATGGTCAGAATTTTCTCTGCAAATTTTGTGTCGCTGTTCCCGAAATATCAGCCCGCCTACACCGTTTTCCTCCTACCCGTCTCTCATATAGAACTGGTTCTGCTCAATTACTTTCATTGTTGTTAAAGCTTTGGGTATTTAGTCAAGGTGTTGCTCTAGTTTTGTGTCTGGTACTGTATTAGTTGTCATAAAGGAGTCTGCACATTTATCTATGTGTCTATCTATCTATCTATCTATCTATCTATCTATCTATCTATCTATCTATCTATCTATCTATCTATCTATCTATCTATCTATCTATCTGTCTATCTATCTGTCTGTCTGTCTGTCTGTCTGTTTGTCTATCCATCTATCTATCTATCTATCAATCTACCTGTCTATCTGCCTGTCCGTCCATTTGTTCATCTGTCCGTCCGTCTGTCTGTCAGTCTGTCTTTCTATGTATCTATCTGTCTGTTTCTCTGCCTGTCTGCTTATCCATCTATCTGTCTATCTGCCTGCCTGTGTCTGTCTGTCTGTTTACCCCTCCGTCTGTCTGCCTGTTTGTCAGTCAGTCAACACTTTAACTTGTAACCAATATTTTGCCGTGTCTGACTGAGAGCACTATGTTTCAGCATGAATGTAATTCTGTGGAACCGACTTCGTAAGTTGTTTACAGTTCTGTGTGAACTCAGCGTACATAAGTACCAATAAGAGAGTTCACTTGTGCTTGAACTGTTCGGGACATTGGCGGGAAATTATAGTTATTGTCGAATGGAGCGTGATCAAGTTTAATAGGATTTCGAAAGTTATAAATAGAAATGATGTCATTTCAGGCTGGGATTTTAATGGATAGAATTTACATGTACATGCTGAGTTCTGGCAAATCTGATAGCTGCATACAACTAGAATGATTATCCACAGCTGTGTAACCCCCTTCTATCCTCATATTAATTTTTGCAAATATGTTTTAAAAAGTTCGATAGATTTGCCATTTTCTTTTGCTCTTTCGCCAGATCGAGGTCCTTAGTGACCAAAAGTTCTCGGAGTTTACTTATTATTATCGTACTTTTAGATTTCATTGTATACTTTCTCCATATTTTGTAATGTGGAAATATGCGAAATACAAACTTTGCCTTTCAGAAGGGGCAAGGAGATGGGGGGGGGGGGGTGGGGGGTAGCGCATCTTAAAATTGTGGGAAAGCCACAGGTCATTGCTCTTCTCCACAGCATCTGCCGCGCTTTTTTTTTTTTTTACGGAAAATGACGTATGAAAAACTTACTCTGCCTCTATAACAGTGAGGAGAGGAGAGGAACGGACGCTGTGGACAAGTAAAATAAGTACACAGAGGCAAAGAGTGTTTTACGTCATTGTCCCTGGAAATAGCGGAGCGGGGCGCGTGATTTTTTTTTTCCGTACGAGCTTTAGCCAATTCAGGAGCGGGACAGCAAACAGACCCCCAAAGACAGGACAGCTCCAACACATCCCACGGATTTTCGGTGACGTTCAGAGTCATATCAGGCACAGTCCAGAGATTGCAGCACCCATGGCAGTGTTCGATAGGACGAGAAATCCCTTAGCCGATGACCTGTGTTTGGGGATGTGTTGCTGCCCCGCTCCTGAATTTGGTAAAGTGAGTACGGAAAAAAAATCACGCGGCGAGCGGGGCAGATTGCTGTGGATAAGAACAGTTAGGCACGCACGTGCGAATTGAGTTTGAGTTTCAGTTTTACGGCACGTCGGCACGACATCGGCCACTTTGCGCCATTCACGATCCTTCTGAGTAAAATCTACTTATGTTAGATGATTCAGACCTTTATCAATTTAAACTTCACAAATAGAATGAAATAATTCCGTATAAATTTTATTACATTTGGTAAAATTCTCAGAAATTATTTTGTGTAGATCTGAAACAATTTTGTTAATGTTACAGTACGAGTGTGTTGTATTGCATTGTTTTAGAATCCAGGCGAGTGGAGGGAGATGCACACATTTTGGGAGACGGGCACATCACAGGGTCGATAGGCACACGAAACTAAGAAACGAAAGCAAAAACACGATTCTACAATACCACGGTCATTCAGAACCACGGGGTCCTCAGCCAGAAACGACAAAACGCTGGTTACTGCTGTGTGTCTTGAAAGGCAGACAGACAAGTAGGCAGACAGACAGATAGATAGACAGACAGACAAGCAAGCAGGCAGGCAGGCAGGCAGACAGACAGATGGACAGACAGGCAGGCCGACTGCATTTTTTGTGGCCTTGTCAGTATTGACCATACTTAGAAGGCATTGCTAAGCCTAGCAGGCTGCTAACCATGCTGTATATTACATCGGGGTTAGTAGTCTGGTTGACACAGCAACGCTCTTTGTATAACTATTGCCCTGTGTCATTAACGAGGCTGGGGGTTTGGGGAAGGGGGGGGGGCTTGTTTTCTCCTGCCAGATTTCTTTGTACTCCATTTTGTTTGTTTTTTTCTTTCACGAGCCGTAACAAAATTAGTCATAACTTAATTGCGCCCCCACACTGATAAAGGTTTGGCTTTGGGCCAAGCCCCCCCCCCTCCCCACCAACCCTTTCCTCACCCACCTCCGACCTCCCGTCCTCAGAAAACCAAATCGTAACCATATTGCGTCTGGACCTCTTGGGAATGTAATACATCAAAGGCCAAATTAAGATAACATGTTAATGCATTTTGGCCTCCTTTGTCAGCGCGGAACGAAAATCTGCCAGCCACCATGCGGCGAGCGTTTCAGTGGTGGTTTTATTCGATTCCCGTTTCACTGGCCAGGTTGTCTCACCGCTTAAATGTCTTCTAATGGTAGGCCTGACAGATTTATGTGTTGGCGCCTTAATGAGTTAATTTTAATAGGATATTCTGATAGTCCAGGTAGTGATTGGCTAGGGATTGATTTATTCATAAGCTTTATAATTTTACGATTGCCTTTGGATCACAAAGGTACGCTTGAGACGGGAAGTCTCTCTTTCTCTCTCTCTTTCTCCTTCTTCCTTTCTTTCACTCCTCTTCTTTTTCTCTCCCTCCCTCTCCCCCTCTGTTCTCTCGTCTCTTTTTGTGTTTCTCCCCCTCTTTCTCTCTGTCCTCTCCCTCCTATCTCTGTCCTATCCCTTTTCTCTGTCTCCCTCTGTCTGTCTGTCTGTCTCTCTTTCCCACTCTCTCTCCCTCACTCTGTCTTATCTGTCTCTCTTTCTCTCTCTAGCTATCTGTGTGTGTGTGTGTGTATACTATCCGCCTTTCTCTTTCTCTCTCTCTCATAGACAATGTACACACAAGACATATAATTATCTCAACTAGCCAACCCCAGCAAGGTAAATCTTGCTAAATTTCCTTGTATCACATCCAGCTGTATATCTAGATCTAGGTCGCATTCATAACGGCACCTAGATTTGATGCAAAGACTCATAGATCGTTTTGTTACACCACAATTCTTGCAGAATACATAGATGTGATAATTTGACTTTCGGTGGGCAATGAGTAAATGGTGACGTAGAGCGCAATTTCCTCAATGAAACCTTAAAATGGCGAACTATGACTCGAAATTGATCTAAATGACGCCGAAACAATGAAAAAATTAAACGTAGAAGCCTGAACATTTCATAATTTCTAATATAGCCCATGTTAATTTCGCATTGATAATATGCTGTTGTGCAAAGTTTGAAGCCTGAGTGTGATGCGGTTCCTGAGCCTTAGGTGACTAAAGTTTCAAGTTACCAAAAAAAATATATAGATATGAGGTTAAACGCAGTGCACGAGCCTACCTCCTCCTCATCCCCTCTTAATCCCCCCCCCCCACTCACACCCCACCTCCCTCGGCCTTAAATAAATAAGAAAACACAAAATACGGTAGAAAACTCTGGCCACATCATTGCGTGAAGCCACTGTCTCCCCCATACATACTGATTGATGTCAATCATATTTAATGTAGGAATGCTAAAAATAATTACATACAATAAAGGGAGGAAAAAACAGTTAATAATAATAATAATATATACATTTATATAGCGCCAGGACTAAAACATTAAAAGCTCTAGGCGCTGTACACAGTAAAAAATCATAAAAGCACATTCAAATAAACTTACACACACACAGACAAACTAGTTTTATACATCCATAGCAAGCTATAAAATTCAGTTTTTAAAAAGAAATGTTTTTAACCTGTTTTTAAATATGTTTAGAGAGGCAGAATTTCGAACCTCTTGTGGTAAAGAATTCCACACACAGGGACCAAAACAACTAAAAGCTCTATCTCCATAATTTGATGTTTTACACCTGGGAACAACCAGTTTGTTTTCTGTAGTAGATCTTAAAAATCTATCAGACTCATGTTTTTTCAAAAGTTCCGAAAGATAGGAGGGAGCTGAACCTTCAAGACATTTGTAAACCAAAAAACCAACTAGCCAACCCCCAGTTACGTATTAAATCAGCTCATTACTTCCCCTCATTTCCTGCTTGTCTACAAAGATGTACGCATGAATGTCTGGCTTGTCAATCAAATTGTCTCTCCTTCCCAGCCTCTTTTTGGCCGTCGGAAAATTAAAAATATAGAAAGGAAAATAAACAAAACGTAATGAAATCTATAACGGACCACGTGCCAGACAAATATATAAATAAAACGAATTAATGAAGCTTTACTCAAGAAATTTGGCTTCTCTTTGGAGATATGTTTTAAAAAATGTGTTTTCTCGGGCATTCATTTTATGTGATGCCAAAATATAGACCTCGATTCAGTCTCGGAGGGGTTCTGTGACTGTAATAGGTCGGTTGATGACGTAGCTCCGCCCATTCTCTCGGGATATCCAATCAGGGTTAATCAAGCAGGCTTTTGATGTTTGTTTTGCTCACATGTGGAAAATTTGGCTGGTGGTGTTGGCACAGGGAAGATCTTTGCTAATTGTGGGTGTTTTTTGGTGTAGCTCTCGGGGATTCATTTAGAAAGGCTGGGTTTTTACACGTGTGTGTTTATTTTTATTTTATTGATTGTTTGTTTGTTTCTTAGGAGAGGGAAAGAGTTTGTCTTCTTTTATTGTTACGCTGTTGACAGTTGTTTTTCTTTTTCCCACTCATTCACTCACTCGTTTCTCCGTTTACCCACCCACTCACTCACATGGCACACATCCACTCACTCACTCACTCACTCACTCACTCACTTGTTCATTTGAATGCTCACTACCCTTCGATTTGATGTATGGAATAATAATAATAATAATAATGGATGGCATTTATTTGGCGCATATCCATTTTTTTTAAATGCTCTATACGCTTTACAGAAGTCTCACTCGCTCTTTCTTTCTCGCACCCTCTCTCTCTCTCTCTCACTCTCTCTACCTCTCTCTATCTCAGAGCAAATTGTAATGCAGCCTGTTAGGCGCAGTTCACAACTCACAACAGTTCACAACTCACGACTTGTGTTCTAAAGTATTATAATAATATCTGAATATATATTAATATCTATTTAATAATGAATTATAAATTTTTGTTGGTAATATCCGCCCGTAGCCTACAGTAATCCTACCAACCGCGTGGAAAGCCTGTACAAATGTAGTTCGGATTGACGTGGGGATGACTTCAATTTCCTTTCCATGAATTAATGAGACAAAACTGTTTCAATCTCAATAGTGCGTGAGGTCGGTCCATAGCCCCATCTCACACTTACAAAGAGGCAAAACAGGCTTGAGTCACTGCGCCACGAAAGCCCTCGTCATGTCATCTTGATATGGACCAGGAGACTGATGTGATATCTGCTTCTGATTTGTCACCATCTGAGACGTCAGTCAAGTTGCCATGTAGAAACTGTGTTATCAGAACATCTGTCGGCCATATGGCATAGTATGAATAAAATCTAGTGACGCCTGGGGGGGGGGGGGGTATTATAGTAAGCCCTGAACGGCACAGTCATCTGGTGGCAGGCAAGAACTGCACACCACAATTTCCTACAATTATTTCCTTAGCAAATCTGGGAAGACCCTATCATACTAAGCCCAGTCAGACACAGTCAGCTTCTGCCATTATATCTTGGCTGTACATTTTGCTGGCAGCAACTGGCTGTGACGTTCAGGGCTTAATATGATACCTCCCTTAATTACTTGTGACTTTATTATTACAGCAGCAACAACAACATCTACCATGATTATAAATTATTAGCGCAGGCGTGGACAACCTTTCAAATAGTAAGGGCCAGGAGTCAAATATCGCGAACTTAGTTCTTGTTTGTTCCAACTCCACTTTTTGCACAACGGAGAAATTCGGCGTTAAACGTTTGCGGCTTTATTAATATGATACGACGTAGAATAAATCGGAACTGTGAAAGAGCTTGATAAGTGCCACGGCACATTTTAAACAAATGTCAAAGTGTGCATTTGTTATGTATCTTCTACATATTAAATCTAAAAGATCTCCAGTTTTTTCAGAAAATGGAGATAGAACAAACAAGAACAAAAGTGGCGAGAAAGACCTGTGAGGTTGCAGAGTTCTGGATCTTCTCACCTCATATTAAAGTCCTTCTATAAATGACAAGTTATTTGTATATAAGTCAATTTTGAAAAAGGTTTATTACTTCTCAGTGCATAGAACAGATGGGTGTTTATCTTCAGATATGATTATCGTTGTAGAGTCAAACAGCTATTTGGTTGTGTAGGCGATAAACTTGACACTGTCATCACAGTGACACAAAGTATTGGTGCTCCGAATTAAAAAGGTTTGGGATGTCTGTATTTCCATGCAGATGTGATCATTTTGCTCTGCTACTTACGTACGAGAAACAGGGAAATTATCCTACCCTTTCACTTTACATATAAAAAAATTAAAAGAGAGAGAGAGAGATAAGAGAAGAGGTGGGAGAGGACGAGAGGGGGAGGGAGAGAGAGAAGAGGGTGAGAGAGAGGGGTGGGGGGGGGGGGAGAAGAGAGAGAGCTGGAGTAAGAGAAAGAGAAGAGAGAGGGGGGAGTAAGAGAAAAAGAAGAGAGAGAGGGGATAGAGAAAGAAAGAGTGAGAGAGACAAAAATAGCAGGAAGGAGAAAGAGGAACAGAGAAAGAAAGGGGGACAGAGAGAGAAAAGATAGAAAAAAAAAGATAGAGAAAGAGAGACACTATTCTGGCTATCTCCGGAAGAAAAAGCGCCTAACCGTCACTGCTTTTCTCCGATTTGAGACGTGCCTTTCACTCCCCCCCCCCCCCACCCCCCTTTCGTTCTGCGCAGTACAGAGAGGTGATATCTTGTATTTTATCGTGGCCACAAATTACATAATGGTGAGTCACAGTCAACAGATGTTGGACACAGTATGGGGGACATGTCACAGTATGACGTCAGTTGGTCTGGCTCTCAGCGTGAGATGTTGTAGAGTATTGGTGGGGATAACGCTTGTGGTGCACTGATGGAAGACTGGTTTGTCTTGGTTTGAGTGTGAGATGGGAACTCTGGAGTTTGCACGCGACTTCGCGCACTAGCGAGATTGAAACATCTCTGAGTGAGTGAGTGAATGAGTGAGGGGAGGAATGAGTGAGTGAATGAGTGATGTCAGGAATGCGTGAGTGAGTTAATGAGGCCAGGAATGAATGAGTGAGTGAGGAATTGCAGGTATGAGTGAGTGGGTGGGTGTGAGGGCAGAAATGAGTGAGTGAATGAGTAATGGCAGGAATGCGTGACTGAGTGAGTGAAGACAGGAATTAATGAGTCAGTGAGGGATTGCAGGGATGAGTGAGGGATTGCAGGAATTAGTGACTGAGTGAGGGCAGGAATTAATGAGTAAGTGGAGGATTGCAGGAATGAGTGAGTGAGTGAGGGAGGGCAGGAATGAGAGTGAGTGAGTGAGGGACTGTAGGAATGAGTGAGCGAATGAATGAGGGCAGGAATGAGTGAATGAATGAGCGAGGGAGGGGGTAAGGGAGGAATGAGTGAGTGAATGAGTGGGTGAATGAGCGCCGGCAGGAGCGAGTGTGTGAGAGAGATTGTGAGTAAATGACTCAGTGAGTGAGAGCAAGCGACAGCGAGACAACTTGTAAAATGCCGATAGTCATCTGCTATTACATCCCCTCAGAATGATGAGGTTCTAACTCCCGTCCATCAACTTTTGAGAAATCGAGGATTGAAGTTTCATGTGACCATAGCTTTTAGAGCAAAGCATTTTTTATATTTTTTTTTAACAAATTACACACCGAATCTGCTTGATACTTTGACACACAGTTCAGAAGGCCCGTAGAATTAGTGTGTTGTGTGTAACTCAGTTCAGCCAACGAGTGGAAACGGAACCGTGTCATTCTAAGTGGAAGATTAGTATAGCAGACCCCGTATTGCACCTATCTGAGGACCACTGAAGCATCAGTATTAGACAGACTAAGGAAAGAAAACTGTACAAGAGACAAGTTATCATAAAATGAGGATGTCTTGCACGGGTGTCTGGCTCTGGTCACCGACCACTCATTGACACTGCTGGCTATCGGGGCAGCTTGTGAGTGTCTGGCATTAATTGGATTATCTCCCCTCGTCATCCTGCCCGGAAATTGGCAGGGTGCGTTCAAGTAACCAAAATGTTTCTTTCCGGTTTTGATCTCTGTTCTGTTCTAAACGAAGACAAATTGAGTTCCTTCGAGCAGGGTGTAAATCTTTCAGATTTTCTCTGGTTTCAGATTTTTTCACTTTGTTGAATTTTGAGGGTAAATTCCTAGATCTAGAGCTAAATCTATCCTTATTTTTAGTTATTTCAGGTTGTTTTTTTTTCTTTATTCACTGATATATATTTTTTCAACAGTAACAAATCGAAACCTAAAAACTACGAATAAAAACAGTTAATTTCACAACTACATTAATACTATTGTCACGACATTGGTTTGCTATTTGTACCACAGATTTTCAAGGCGTTGCCCCTCGCCCCCCCCCCCCCTGGCGTTTCATTTTCAGAGAATTTTTTCAAATGTCATTTACACCCCTGTTCGAGACAAATATGCAGTAAGATCGTCTTTCACAACATTTTGAAAATAAAGAAATCATGACAATTCCGCCCGTTTACTCTCCTGCTCTTTTTTCAAATATGAATATTTGTCTGTGGGATGTGGCAAATGTTGAAGGCAAAAAAGATAAAAAGATTAGAATTTTAAGGGGGAAAGACTTGTTTTACTTTGGGGGGAATTCTTGGAAATTTTTCAATTTTTTCCAGTACAAATTAACTTAGCCTATTCAGAATGCACAATTATTTAAAAACATTTTTGGTTGTGTTTTTATGTCTTTTTCGAGTGTAATTTCTGTCCGGAAATACATTCATATAATACAACAATATATTATGTGCAAATGTCATATTTTAAATATATGCATTGGGATATTTAGATTTGTGATTTTCAACTACAGAAGTGTTGGAAATAGAACTACAATAATACTAAATGTGGATGTTAAAAATAGTAATTTCCCTGTTACAGTTGATGCCCAGACAGTTGCTTTTGAAATGTCTGTATTTGAATTGGATAATGCGAGATTGCAAGCTCTTGTGAAACCGGTGATCTCACTGTATTGAATGTAGAAATCTTTAATTATTCTATCACGACATATAACTGTTCGTGTGTTGTTTTTTTAAATATTGGAAAACCCTATTGATTTTTAAACAAACTCATGTGTGTCGTTGCAGTCATTCGGCTACTCACCAAGTCATTTATATTTGCACGTAGTCGTTTACATGCTGGCTGGTTTTCACTTTCAGCCATTTATTCACATCCATCCACGCGTTCAGTCACTTATTCGTAACTAAGCAGACGTTTATTCTTTAACTCCTTTGTTCACTCTCTCACTTTTCTACTCATTTACTCACTCATTCACGTCCCAGCTCATTCACTCAATCAATCAATCACTCATTCACGTACTTACTCGCTCATTCACTCTCTCAGGTCCAGGCTAAGCCACCTGCACACACCCTCCACTCACTCACTCATTCACTCACTCATTTGAAGTGCTCACTCCTCTACTTACCCAGCCGCCACTCATTCACTCATCCACTATTTCCTCCTCTTCCCCTACTCACTGACTAAGTCTCGCACTCACTCACTCACTCACCCGCACACTAACTCACTCACTTACTCATTGTCCCATACACTCATTCACTTACTCACTCACTCATTCACTCACTCGTTCTCTCATTCATTCGAATGCTCACTCCTTTACTTACTCATCCCGTTACTCATTCACTCACCTGCTCACTTTATCCCCCTCCCCAAATCACTCACTCCCCCACTCTCTCACTCTCACTCACTCACCCCCCCCCCACTCACTCATTCCCTCCCTTCTCTCCCTCCATTCCCTCACTCACTCCCGTATAACTTCACAAAGCACCACTCTAGACATTCTTATCTGCTCAAACAAACGGAATGGTGCCCAAACAAAGTGTTAACCGCGCCTGCTCCTTCCGCCCAGCGGCCAGTATTGTCCAAGTCATCTTCCCTACAGTTAATTCCCTTAGCGGAAGGGGAACTCACTCGCCAGGGGAGATTAATAACGGTTATTGCTCTTTGTTTGCGCCATTAATTCCCTTTGTTTTCAACGCCAAAGAGGAGAGTAAATATTTGCAGTCGGGGACCGTTTTAATTAGGCTGATGGAGTGGATGGCTTATAGGGAGCCCGGCCCCAAGGGATTTATGGGGTCTATTTGTTTACAAACGCATGGGGCGAATGTTGAGTTGGACCAATGGTTCTCAACCTTCTTCAGGTAATCGCCCCTTTAGGCTCAAAATTTTCTGTCACCTCCCTTTTCTTTCTCTCTCTTCCCCCCCCCCCCCCCCCAAGAAAAAAGACCTACTCAACTCCAACAGATACATTTCACAAGAAGACAAACTACATGCCCATTATGAATTAAAATTTTTCAAAGCCTTACCAATGACAGTATGTTTGTTGACGATTCATTATAAAACAGAAAGCTTTCTTTATAAAAATGCACAGAAACCAGAAAAAGGTCTTTCCAGTTCACAGGTCCCATCTGCTTGTGCTATTAACATGTTGGACAAGTCAATGGCTACCTTGTATTTGCCTCCAAATCGTCATTCATTCATGTTTTCACCCCCTCCCCCCCCCCCCAACCTTTGCCCCTTTTCGTGGTTTTCGCCCCCTTTTTTCGTTTTGACACCCCCCCCCCCCCACCAGAAATCAAATTTGCAACCACTGGGTTGGACAACAGTTCGCCAGACACAGGTTTCACTGCAATAGAGAGGAGAGACTGAGTGAGTTTATGCAGAGACGACATGGCTGGAACCACACAGAGTCAATAATTTGTTCTGGTGTCCACCGGATGAGTGGTTGTGGGTGGGGGTGGGGGTTGGGGTAGGGGTGGGGGGGGGGTCAGTTAGGGCTAGAGGAACGTCGGGGGTTCGTGGTTGAGTAAGAATGCTGGCGCGGGCTCTCCGGTTACCCCCCCCCCCTGAAATAGGCCCACTGGTCATAATGTTATGCCCCCCCCCCCTCCCGCGGCCCTTGATAACATTACATAAAGCCCTTTCCCACCATTCCCTTCTGTAGGCTGTGTTTGTGTTTTTGTTTGCTTGAGTATGTGTATGTGTGTGAACTATGCTACGTGCTTTGTTTGTAATGTGTTTTGAGCCAGCCACTTTTGTATAATATAATATTAATATATAACTTCAGTGTGGGAACTGCCTGGCTCCTTTTGCGAATTTGCAGTCTTTTTTCCCTGTATATAGCAAGAGTGGCCAAACTTGCTTAACGTAAAAGCCACATACGATAAATGTCAGATATTCGAGAGCTACAAGATATGAACAAAATTTACACACACTTTTTTACTGTTGCATACGTCATTTTGTTAAAAAAAAAAAAAAAAAATTATATATATCTAAAGGAAGCGCATATCCGTACAACGCATACAATTCGATGACGTAGAACACACACCGGAATACTATACTACTGACCTTGTTAATTTGCATAGTTTTTAAAAATATGAATCGGCTTAGTAGCAAAACAATCCGACTTCTGCTCGGAGATTGCGTCATCTGCGCTAATAATATAGGCTACTTGAGTGTACGTCGATCACCAATGGCTACCCCAACACCTTTTCGCCTGATTAGTCAATCTGACTACCGCCCACTGATACAAACTGACTAGACCCTCACGCCCTCAGGTCCATCCGACTATTCCATGCGTTGTCACTTTAAATTCGTGAACACTATACCAAGTTTTGTTTCAGCAAACCTTCACCAGTCGCGCTTTTGGTAAACATGTTGTACGGTTATGCACTGTCCATATCTATACAACGTGTTGTACGGATATACACTTCCATATCTAAATATTAAGAAATACATGTATACAACTCTATTATTCCTATGTATGCAGTTTGTTACCCTGTAAATTTGTGTGTTTCATTAGTCACATGGTACACAATATACCAAATGTTTTCGAAATATTGACTGAGGATTGTTTCAACTATACTGAACGTATTGAATGCGGCAATGAACTACGGAAACATCTCAGTTCATACCCAGTAAATAATTATAAAGCTTGGAATTCTTTTTTCTCATTTACCTTTTATATTAACTGCAGTGAAAAGGGACATAGCCAACATATTTCCACGAGCCGCTTATTGAAGGTCAAAGACCCACATGTGGCTCGCGAGCTGTGGTTGGGCCACCACTGGTATAGGCCCATTGCGCATATCGGCCATCTTTATTGTAAGGACCGACGCATGATTCGTTAGCTGATTTGCACTGCGAGCACTTGCGGCGTCGCGAACCAACCGGCGGCGAGCTAAAAGTAGTTCACTACAGTAAACAATGGCACGTGTGTATATGCACATGGGAGACGTTCGATCAATTCTTTCACTTCCTTTCCCTTGTTTACACGGGAATCTGACCAGCTTGGATCCATCCTTTCCACCCCTGTTGTCAAGAGCAGGTTAAGTGTATAAATGCCGTGCTAGGCCACGGGTTGAATTCAGAGGTTTTTTTTTAAAACTACCTGGTGAAGTGTCCTTGAGCTGTTTTAGTGAGCAACATGTTTTGAGTGTTTTTTTTTACATAAAAACTGTAGATGGTTAAAAAGGAATATGTGTAGGTAAACCAGGGATGGCAGAGCAGCTCCAGTTCGTGATTCAATAGCATTGTTAGAGGGTGTGAGGTGGTTGTAATTGACTGTTGACATTCAGTGGTTCGTGAAAGCACGAATTGTGCTGAGTCAAGTTAATAAGATTTTTGGATTTAATTGTTATTAACCTATTTAGAAGACGACCTTGTCTGTCTTAGTGCAAGGCCGTAACCGACTTACACAATAGAATAAATTAATACTGCGAGCTCAGCTCGCATGACTGCACCAATCAAATCTAGGGATTTGGACGGTAGTTGCAGGTGGCTAGACATTATAATAATAATAATAATAATGTATAGCATTTATATAGCGCATATCCATTTAAAATGCTCTATGCGCTTTACAGAAACAACATGTCAACCACAGAGCAGATTGGAGCTGCCTGCGAAGCGCTCAACACACTGCACTGCTTCTTTCTCTCTCCCTGTCTCGCTCACTCTCTCTCTCTATCTCAGAGCAAATTGTAACGCAGCCTGTTAGGCGCAGTTCACAACTCACAACAGTTCACACTCACAGCAGTTCACAACTCACATCAGTTCACAACACACAACTCAAATAATATTATAATATAAAATAATTATAAAAGTCAGCCCATACCTATGTCCATCATCACATGCAGAAAAGTATCCACTGCGGAGTGGTCGGCTAATTTCGAGCCAGATCGGAACAGAGACGCAATAGAGCAGACCATCTATATGAGGAGCCTAGAAATGACGAGCTCCAGCTAATAGCTACCCGGACTTTGTCCAACTTGCAACGCTATTGTTGATATTCCCTGGTTCTTGATGGCCAGGGAAAAATAGTATGCATTGTAATTGTATGTCAGAATTCTGATGTTACCAGCAGTATGAGAGTCTGCTCCTAGAGTCACAGCCAGGCAGTGCCAGTATTAGAATATATGACAGGAGCCATTGCAATGGAGCTGGCGTGTGCTGAGACAGCGAAGACTATAATTTGTATTAAATATCCTATGAGTCATTAGTTATATTTGATCCAGTACTAGGACCTTTTTGTCCATTCTAAAATTGTATTCTCATTTTGCAGTTACCCTGACGGTCATTTCATTTATATATTTTATCTTATGCAGCTAACTCAATACATTATTGTGGCCCTACAGGTCTGACAAAACTAATTCATTTGAGTTGTTAATTAATTCCAGTAGGAAAGTTAATGTGTTCGTCGAGTGTGTGTTTTCCTCTTGAATTGCAGTCGATTGCTATAAACCACATTCGCGACATCTGTCATAACAGTTAACTGCAATGCAGCCAGCAGGCATTATAACCGCTTAGACATAATATCTGGAAGTTACACTCATCAGCTGATCCACCCGCCATTTTGGGTGTCGGAAGAACAAAACAAAAACACTCTGTGACGTCATTCGCAATGGGCCTATATAGGTCTGGAATTCCTAGTAGGTAATAGTAGGCAGCCGCATGACAGGAAATGTTGTTCTGCGTCTCAATTTACACATTGGTGATCGAAACTCAACTTTAAAAATCGCATCTGTTTCGTGTATTCCCGGAGACAGCCGGCCAACTCTTTCTTCTGATTTCTGTCGTCATGAGGGATGCGAAGGCGCACCGATTCTAATCTGCTCTTCAGACAAAACAACCTGGCCGAATCTTCATGTCAACACGCAGGGGAAAGTTGGACGTGCGTACCCGGTAATCAAAATACCCACTGATCCCCATCCAATCGGACTAATGACCCCTGACCCTCATCCATTTCAATCATCCCAAGTAAAAGCCAAGCAGTGGCCCAGGGTGGCCGCGCGTTGCCGGGAAACAGGGGGCTGTACTCCGTCCAAGCCGAAACAAGGGGGGAAGCAATCGGGCATGAAATGGGCGTGCTGTACATGGGCAGAGGTTTGATTAGAAGTGGTACTGTGGGCGTGAAAGGAGATGGGGAGGGGAGGGGAGGGGGGAATCAATGTTTGTACGCCGCAGAGGGCAGTTGTCATGTGGGATTGTTTTGCCTTGCAAGGCGGTAAAAATTACGACTTTCCGTATTGGCGGAGTCATGCGTTTCTTTATGGTCTTCTTTCACTGTCTTTCAATTGCAGTCTTTTGTCTGTGTGTCCCCCCTCTACCCTTCTCTTCCTGGTGTAGTTTTTTTTTTTTACATTCTTCTGGTTCAGTTTATTTGGCAGTACATCGCAGAGTGTTCAATGTGTTTGTTTGTGTGGGTTTTTTTTTAAGTTTCTCTTTCTGTCTCTCTCTCTCTGCCTCTCTCTGTTTCTTCCTGTCTGTCTATCTATCTATCTATCTATCTATCTATCTATCTATCTATCTATCTATCTATCTATCTATCTATCTATCTATCTATCTATCTATCTATCTATCTATCTATCTATCTATCTATCTATCTATCTATCTATCTGTCTGTC
>OZ007581.1:34540467-34560467 GCA_963931925.1 Onchidella celtica
TGGGGAGAAAGAGAGAGAGAGAAGACCCAGATGGACACAGATAGATTGTGATATGGATAGAGAGTGAGAAAGAAAACTAATAGGGGAGGAAAACGAATGAAAAGGAGGGAAGAAAGCATTTTTATACAATGTAATCATATCGTATTGTCCTTATTCATCCTCCTCATATTCGTTTATGTTCAGTATCATCATACGAAAGATAATAGTTGTCTTTACTGTTACACCATCGTCTACACTGAGCGTTTTCCTACGTCAATACGACGTAGATTTATACAAGATTTCCGTAATGGCTGTTTCCCTACATCAGACCGACATCGGTGAGACGTCGTAATCAGCGGATCCACGTAGGAACAATGTCATGCCTACTGTGCAAGCTAGACGTCAGTAACATGCGTCAGATTTCCATAAGGTTTGATAACAGGGTATCGACTTCACTGTCTTTACATCTGTCAAACATTTACCCATTTGTTTAGCCTAGCCGTTCACCAGCCGAGTTTGATCGACCGTCTAATTGGACGGTGACGTCACGACATTGCCTTTCAATGAGACCCAACCAAAGATACTAGAAACGATAAGATGAGACGTTCCCTTCTTCGCACCTCTTAAAAAAATCGTGCACACATTTTGCGCGCTGATCAGGAGGCGAGGCCCATGGTCCATAGGATGAACAGAATGCTTGATATAATGATAAATATATGATGCGGATTTGGTACAGTGCTACCGCGACAAAATAAAAAAATAGCCAGAGTTTTCCCACAACGATTGATGTTAAACATATAAAATAAGTGACGCCAATCAAGGTCGATAGCGATAGCTGAACAGTGAACAAAATTCAGTGTTTCCCCCCGATTTGGCTTTGTAAAATACGACACTGTTAATTCATGACTTCGCATATTCGCCACTGGGTGGCGGTGCGAAATCCGTGCACGCTAAAAGCGCCAGCTGTCTCATCTTATTCTATCTAGTACCTTTGGTTTCACTGAGATCCAAGGAACTGGCTGGTGGGCGAGGCCTCACTGAAACTCAATATCGTGACGTCACCATCTACTCGTCGCTTGATCAAAGTCGGCTATTGCGAGACTACACTAATACTTTTTGAATGTTGCTATAAGTACGTACGTTTCACAAGTTTTTTGTCCTAGGGCTATGTATTTTAAAGCCTTTTGTGACTCTGGAGTTAGGCAAGCTCCCCCTTGAAATACTCCTAGCAACAACCTTAATTGATTATTCTTTCAGATGTCCTTTTTGTTTTCCTCCTGTTTTTTTGTGGGGGGGGGGGGTGAAAGGGTAAGGGGCAGGGTTAGGGATCCCATGAGATTTAGGGTTGAGGATAAGGACAGGGTTAGGGATAGGTACTTATAGGTACACACCCTGAGCGCAAAACGCTTCGGGTGCGTACATACTTATAACAACAGCCATATTTCTTTAGCACCATCTTCCTTTTCCAAACTCTTCTGCGCTCTCTGTACTGGATAGGAGATAAAATGATGGAAAGAGAGGATCAAGGAAAGAAGTACAAAGACCAGGATAAACTATGTCTATGTGTCCTTCGTGCCTCTATGTGTTTATATTTCTTTTGCACCTTCCTCTTTTCCGAACTTCCTCTACTCTTTCTGTACATGTGCTAGATACGAGACGAAATGATGGAAAGAGAGAAGGGAGAACAGAGGAATAAAGATCACATACACTTTGTCTGTCTCATTATTTATACTTTTTTTTTTGCTCCTTTCGCTTTGCCGAAATATTATAAAAACCACAGAAAACCTGTGGGGTCGCAGCAGGGCTATAAGCAATGTCAAAATTGGGCAAAAAGAAGAAGTTGTATGTAGCAAAGCCCCGCGTAAGAAATAGTACCCAAACGATACAATGCAAACTAAAAGAGAAGACAGAAAATGTTCGATATTTCGGCTATCGCCTTTATCAAGGAAAAAAAACATTCTGTCTAACCTGTACTTTTTCTGTACCGCATACCAGACAAAATGATGGAAAGAGAGAAGGAAGGAAGGAAGGAGTTGGATAGAAAGAAAGAGCACAAGGATGAAGCCACACGAAGCTAATACTTTGCCGGATAGATTTGGAAGGAATTTCATTTCATTACAGACATGAAGGAATTAGAGTAAGCGAAGGATTTTGGACGCCCAGAATGCTATCAGGTCTAATCCTCTGCTGCGGTCTGCGTCTGGCAGGTACAGAAATTTGGGGACCTGTTTCCTGTCCTTAAAATGGCCGGGGATTAAGAGGGGGGATTATTGGGCGAAAACAGGCAATGGTGGAGACAAGATGGCAGAGGATGAAACCTGTAAAATATTTCCAGAGATTGGATTTTTTCTTTTATTACTTGGCCCTCATTTTACTCTGTTGATGAAAGCTCTCTAAAGAATACGCGAGACATGCAGTTGTTTATCGCTGGTTCTGTTGTCATGGAACCGCGCAATTGCGAAGGCTCTAATTTTACAGTGATAGAGTGAGTGAGAAAGTGAGTGAGTGAGTGAATGAATGAGTGAGTAAGTGAGTGATTGAGTATGTAAGTGAGTGAGTTAGTGATTGAGTGAGTGAGTATGCAATTGAGTGAGTGAGTGAGTGTGTAAGTGAGTGAATGAGTGAGTGAGAGAATACAATGGACTCATTTCTATATTGGGAAGGTAGGAGGAGAGCGACATTTTGCAAAGGGAATGAGAGTAAAGATAGAAAGACAGCAGTAGAATTAAATAAAATAGAAAATACATTAAAAAGAAAAACTTGATTAATCTGGAATAAGAGAAGGAAAGAATTAAAATCTTAGAAAAGGTGAGAATTAAAGAAATAGAGCAAAAGTAAAAACAAATGACAGACAGAAATAAAAGTGCAGGAAGGAGAAAGAACGAATGAATGTGTGAGGAGAAGGAAGGAAAGAAGAACGCCCAGGAGGAAAGAAAGAACGAAAGAATGAGTGAGGATGAAAAGAATGAAGCGAACGCTCAGGAGTGAAAGAAAGAATGAAAAAAATGAGTAAGGAAGGAAGGAAGAAAGAACGCTCAGGATGGAAAGAAAGAACGAACCAATGAGTGAGAGAGGAAGGAAGAATAAAAAAAAAAAAACTGTTTTAATTCAAACGTATTTTCTACCTTGAATGCATTTTTAGTTATACACGTTTGAGATAAGCCTGTTGGTCTTCTTGTTAATACCAGATGGTTGATGGACGCTTATAGCAGGGTCTCCTTTTGTCATATCTTTCTGCTATATATTCTCTTTATCGTTTTGCTTCTTCCTAGCACAATGTGATCGTTATCGGGTCAACGTGATTTCTCCAAACTCAAACTCAAACTCCCATGTTAATATGGGGAAAATTCAGTTCCTTTCACAAGTCCGTAGAGTATTTCGCAAAGTTGCTATCTGCTGTTGGGCAGTGCATTGTTGCAGTTTTATGATAGGGCTCGCTATGTGACATTAAGTGGGTACGGCTGTGCGGAAAGCGTTGGATAATAAGGAATAAGTAACATTTTGTTACGTAGTGATAGTGTTAAAGTAGACAAGCAAAGACGGAGAGAAACCCACAAAAAGTTACTGTGAAAGTTTGGGTTGTTACGAAGCAAAGAATGGCGCCACAGAACCTGGAATCATTAAAAACGAGCGATGAGAGAGAAGGAACAACTTTGAGCTGAGAAGGAAGATTATAATATCAGATGAATAAGATGCACGCAAGAGACTGAATGACAGACAGACGGGTAGAAGTGTGTGTGTGGGGGGAGGGGGGGTCAAAATTTACCAATAATAATGTAAGAAATGAGCGAAAGACAAATAGGCTAAGTAAAATGGAAGAAAAAAGATTGCTCAAATTTGTTTTCGTGAACGTTCATACAATACCGTTACGTGTGTAGTGAGTGTGTACTTCGCAAAGTTATTTCTTTAGCACAGCATCCTTTCCGCGTTCTGCGCGCTGTGAGCTTTGCGTTCAACGGGAGATAAACGTAAAAAATGGGGCTTTATACGGCGGAAACTATTAATGTGGTTATTTCCCTTCCATGTTACTGTCCGTGTGGCAAAGAGGTGGGAAAAAAAGAAAACACATTCTTCGCCAACATAACATTAAGTTGTCTAAAATTGGGCCATTTCTTCCAAAATGACCAGATGCAAAGTCATAGGCGGGTCATTTTAGAACGAAATGGGTGGAACACCAATAATATGTCGATCTTTCGACATTAAAAAAAGGGGGGGGGGAGGGGGGCAATTTCCGTTGACGTCCAATGATACAAATCAAGTGTCGTCACACTGTATTGAAACAGGGTAAAAAACATTAAAAGTAAAGTGCTAAAAGTGAACACGCACAAATTTTTTTTTTAATCAGGTATTACAGAAGGACGTATAATAAAAGTACCCAGATAGTGAGAATTGTTCTTTCTTCACATTTGCAGCCACCAGTTCACACCTCCCCCACCCCCGGGCTATGCCTGTCTTCAGACCACAGGTCCTTTCCAAAACATTGGTTGTCACTCGTTGTTTTCATCGACGGAGTTATCGTTCTGGTATAATTATCCTGTCGTCTTGTTTCTTCCAAGCATATATGGCCGTTATCGTGTCGGTGTACTTTCTGAAAACTCTAAACTCACCATGTCTAATCAGATTCCAGCCTTATAATATTGTGCATTGTTTCTTAATTGGTGGTGAGCAAAAAATAAAATTGCCCTCAGTTGTTGACCATCGGTATCATTCTTCTCTTCTACAGCCCCTCCGCAGATCACTCGCAGTTCTCGTACGCTCCTCCAGTTGCCCAGGGGCGACTCCATCACCCTGTTTTGTGAGGGTACGGGGTCCCCGGAGCCCAGAGTTGTCTGGCTGAAAGACGGCCGTCCGCTCAACGACACCTTACGGACCGTAGTGGAAGGGAATGAGGTTCGAATAGTCAACCTACAGAGAGAAGACGGTGGGATCTACACCTGTAAGTTCATCAACATTGTTGGAGACAGGAGCCAGCCTATCAAACTGGTGGTGGAAGGTGGGTATCTATCTATCTATCTATCTATCTATCTATCTATCTATCTATCTATCTATCTATCTATCTACCTATCTGTCTGTCTGTCTGTCTGTCTGTCTGTCTGTCTGTCTATCTATATATCTATCTATCTATCTATCGACCTATCTATCTATCTATCTATCTATCTATCTATCTATCTGTCTGTCTGTCTGTCTGTCTGTCTGTCTGTCTGTCTGTCTGTCTGTCTATCTGTCTGTCTGTCTATCTGTATATCTGTCTGTCTATCTATCTATCTATCTATCTATCTATCTATCTGTCTGTCTGTCTGTCTGTCTGTCTGTCTATCTGTCTATCTGTCTGTCTATCTGTCTGTCTATCTATCTATCTATCTATCTATCTATCTATCTATCTATCTATCCATCCGTCCATCCCTCTGTCTGTCTGTCTCTGTTTTCTCTGTCTATCTCTTTATTGCATGTCCGTCCACTTACTTTGGTGCTTATTCTACCGAAAAAGAATTGTTTCTCCCTTTTTGCCATGAAGAGATGACTGCTCCGTGATGAGTGCAAAGACAATTTTAAAAAAAACAACATTACAAAATTAAATGGAGTTGGACATCAGTTTTTGTGAAATACCGTCAATCTTTGACGTCATTATGTCATCACTTTCATTTCTATTATGTCCTTCTCTTTCGTTTGATACTTTCAGTACCAAATTCTAACATCCCTCACCCTTTCCCCCCCCCCCCTTCCTCTCTTTCTGTGTGTGTCTCCCTCCCTCTCCCTTCCTCACTCTTTCTCTCTTTCTCTCCCTCTCCCCCTCTCTCTTTTTCTCTCTCGCTCTCTCTCTCTGTCTCTCTCTCTCTTTCCCCTCTCTCTTTCTCTCCCTCTCCCCCTCTCTCTTTTTTTCTCTCGCTCTCTCTCTCTGTCTCTCTCTCTCTTTCCCCTCTCTCTTTCTCTCCCTCTCCCTCTCTCTCTTTTTTTCTCTCGCTCTCTCTCTCTGTCTCTCTCTCTCTTTCCCCTCTCTCTTTCTCTCCCTCTCCCCCTCTCTCTTTTTCTCTCTCGCTCTCTCTCTCTTTCTCTCTCTCTTTCTCTCCCCCTCCCCTCTCTCTTTTTCTCTCTCGCTCTCTCTCTCTGTCTCTCTCTCTTTCCCCTCTCTCTTTCTCTCCCTCTCCCCTTCTCTTTTTTTCTCTCTCACTCCTGCTCTCTCTTTCCATCTCTCTCTCTTTCTCTCCCCCTCCCCTCTCTCTTTTTCCCTCTCGCTCCCGCTCTCTCTCTCTTTCTTTCTCTTTGCCTCTCTCTAGGCTCTGCTATTCCCTCATTTTTAAATTCATTCTCCCTCTCTCCATCTCATTGCTGCCTACAGCTGCTTTTTTTTCCCCCCACTCTCTTCTTCCGCGCACACATTCACACACAGGTATTCCAAACCCCAAACACCCACACACGGAACAAAAACACACACACCCTCATACACCCACACGTCGGGTTACAGAAGTTCTCACGCCTTGACCTCCTTCCTGGCACATCTGCCCGTCCTTTGCTGTTTTTAGCCACAGTGCACCCACCCCTCCTACCCCTTCTCACCCCTATCTTTGCCCCCCCCCCCCCCGCTTCCGCACCATCATAACCAATATTATTTCGGAATATCCACACACAACAGTAAGTCCCGTGGCTTTCCCTAACCATAAAACTACAAGATTTCTCATCCATATCCCAGATATATTATTTTCCTCCCTCCACCACTTCCCCCTCCCCCCTCCCTTTCCGACCATTCCACACGCGTACATCCGTTCCTCTATCCCCCGACCAGCCAGTGAGTAGACCCGCCGTGTCCAGTGACAGGAGATGAAATAAAAAAAACCCTGCCCCCTTGTCTTTCCTCACCTGGACGATCTCATTTTCAAACAGTTGTAGGGGAGGAAGGACAGCGACATTTGTTGTTGTTTAGCAGTTATGTTCTCTTGTCACTCAATAACTCTTGTTGTTTATCAAGAAAGCAGGTTGTCAAGCGACTGTAATTAAATAGTCTGGTGGAACAAGAAAGGTAAACAAAATAATGAGAAAAAAAGGAAAGGCAATCCGGAGACAAATAAATGAATAAATAAAATATATGTCGCGGTGGTAGGAAGATATTGGTATCACAAAATAGGTTATTCAAACCCCTTTCATTTGGTAAAAAAGTATTGCTGTAATTTAATGAGGAGAGAAGATATGGCCTCATAAAGACAGGGAGTGACACTACCACAGTTTTGAGAAAATTGCTTCTAAAGTTTCAGCTTTTAGTCAAAATTATTGATGATGACTGGATTCAAAGACAGTTTTGTGACATTTGCCCTTCTCAAGCATTATTATCATTTGTAAACGGAATAGTTAAGATGGTAAACTTTTCAAAAATACTGAAACAGCAAGCTCAATAAAATTGATCCTATGATATCTTTTGTAATTTAACAATTTTCTCGAATCATAGTACCGAAATGAGCCTCATTTTGTCGGACGGCTACGCAAATATTAGATCTTTCCCAAAATGCAAGAAAACACCTTTGTTTTGTTGTGAGCAGATTAGAAAAGTGGTGAACGGATCTTTCTGTAATTTGCCATGAATACGTGAAATTTGGTTGCGAACTATGTAGGTTACGTAAGAACACTCAAATAGGCCCGAAAATAAGTAAGTAGATAAACAAAACATTCGACAGGTTGAAAGCATAATGCGACAATTTTCACTGGCATAATATTTAGCATAGTATAGCATGTAGCAGTGCTGCCGCAAGATATATGTTTGCTTCGTGAAATTTCTGGTTCATGCCTGGAGCTGGATTTGAAGAAATCTGGTCGTGTGGATTTTTGGAATGCAAAATAATGGGCATTTTTATTGTCTGTAAGTACACATTTCGTGACCTTAGCTCTTGTCTGTTCCAACTCCACTTTTTCCACGTCTGAGAAATTCAACGTTGAACGTTTTGCGGCTTGGGTATTATGATAAGAAATTGGAATTAATCTGAACTGTGAAACAGCTTGATAAGTGCCACAACGTATTTTAAACAAGTGTCAAAGTGTGTATTTGTTATATCTTTTCTACATACTAAAAAATCTCCAGTTTTTTCAGACAATGGAGACAGAACTAACAAGAACTAAAGTCTCGATTTGCATAACGAATTTTGGGCACACGTGTCAGCCCGTACAGCTGGTGTTCAAATACTCAAGTCCCTAGACTGTTCCCTCTCCGGTACGAAATTCTAATTTATTTCTTAATAAAAAACAAACAGACAAGCAAACAAACAAACAAACAAACGCTGAACTGTTTTTCTGTTAATCTGCTTTTTCTTAATGAAATTTGATATGTTTCGTCCTATAACACGGCTCTGTTAATTTGTCTCTGGGCCTAACGTTGGCATTCTAGATATCCACCCAGAGATTATGAAGGTATTTACTTTTTGACTGTTGTTAAAAGTACGTACACATCCCAAGCGTTTCGCGCCAGGGGCGCGTAAGTACATGTACTATCCCTAAAGCCCGCCTTTATAATTACATCATCATCCCTAAATCTTATTGAACCCCTAACCCTGTCTCTTACCCTTTCAACCAAACAACAGGAGTTAGACAAACAACAACAAAAAAAATGAAAAGATCAATTAATTAATAATTAATTAAGGCTGTTGTTGGGAGCATTTCGAGAGGAGCTCTCTAGCTCTGGAGTCACAAAAGGTTTTGAAATACGTACCCCTAACGCAAAAAAAAAAAAATCCTTGGGAGACGTACGTACTTGTAAAAACATTTTTTACCTTTTTGGGCTCAGGTAAAGTTATTAAAAGTTACAAGGATGTAAAGTATGTAGCTTTTCCTGCCATGTACCACGGAATGACCTGTGGTTTAACTTGCAACACAGTAGTGCTTCTCAAAGTGGGCGGCCATTTTGATCTCCATAGGGCGAAAACAGAGAAAAGGGTGACAGCGGGATGAACACGATGAGAAGGGGGGATGCAAGGTGACAACATGAATGGAGGACAGTTTCATGGCAAATACAAAGGGGGCAACCACTGACTTGTTCAGCAGCGCGCGTAGATGGATTTTATGAACATAGAAAGCCTATTACTTTTAATGCATTTGATGATGAATATTTTTTATTAATTTAATAATGAAAAATCCACACGCTTTGAAAAGGCTTTGAAATACGTAACATCATAATAATGTGTGTGCAGTCTGTTTTTCCTGTGAAATGTATCTGTCGAGTTTGGGTCGGGGTTTTGTGGGATTGGGAGGGGGTGGGGGGGGGGGGAGTGGGAAGAGAGAGAGAAATAAGAGGGGCGATGAAGGAAAATCTGCTGGGGCTTCAAGCTGTGTGTGTCCATGTGTATGAGAACGGAAACAGCAGCGGAAACATTAAAAAACCATCCAGTGGTGAAATTGAAAGAATATTTTTATTCATACGCCGTTCCGTACACGTGGAAACACTCTTTCTTTTTTAGTACGTGATGGATTTTTGACATTATTTTCGTTACGGTTTCTGTCTCCGTGCACGTGAAAACCCAGCTTTAGGCGGCGATTGCCTGGAAAAGGTTGAGAACCGCCGTTGTAACATATTTTTCATTCCCATACTACATGCAACTAATGCAACAAACCACATTAAGTGCCTTCATGGGGAGATTCTTCATATCGTCGCAATGGTGCAAGACTCCCGTTACTAACATTTTTGGCCAAAATCACTTTTTTCATTCTGTGGGTCTGAAAATCAATAGCGCACCTTGTGTCAAAAGCTCATAGCTCAATTCTTATAAATAACGATATTGCAGTCATCAAGTTCATTGACTTTACAATATTGCATAAGCCAAAGAAAATCAGTTTTTTTGGCTCTCCTGTAAAATTTTCGAAATGTCTGTTACAGGAGTCTTGCAGCATAGCGACGATATTTCCCTGTAATCTTCCGAGCCTCAAGATTAAGAGTTTGAGTTTGATTTTTACGGCGCGTCGGCGCGGTCTGTTTGGTCCTCTGGTCGTGTTTGGTATGCAGAGCTTCTAGATTTCACAGACAGAATTAAATATCTGCGTATTCATTTTGTTACATTTGTAAAATTCTCAAAAGTTGTTATACGTATAATCTGAAAAGAGTTATGTTTAATGTGTATGAATTTTTTTTTAATCAGGTTGTGGATCAGCGCCTTTCAGAAAAGACAAGTCTCGCCGTGAGTCCAGGTTAGCTCAAAACTTGGTAACCACAGAATAGATACAATGCTAGTAACAGTTTGAAAATGTGCACAAGAAAGAACAGTAGAGTCAGTTTTATCTTCTGTCCCAACAATACAATGCTGGTAACTGGAAAGGTAACAGTTTGAAAATGTGCAAGAAAGAACAATATAGTCAGTTTTATCTGCTGTCCCAACAATGCAATGCTGGTAACTGGAAAGGTAACAGTTTGATGATGTGCAACATGGCAGAGTATAGTCAGTTTTATCTTCTATCCTACCAGCACACCACGATACACTTTCACCCTAATCGCTTCACGAAGAGGCCCGTAGTTTGCGCTCTTTACCCTTTGCCCTGAAAGGAACGCCAAGAATGCACTTGTAACAAATGTATTATGTCACAATATCTTTTCTTTCTACATTTTCTGTGTCTTTTGGTCCTTGGCCTCGTTAACAGTTTACGTTGTCTTGACAAGATGATATGTCTTAGGTCGGGTTACGGGCCGTTTCTGCCCTAACGTAGCCCCTTAATCCTTGCGGCGTCTTTCAAAACCAGGCCTCTCACCCCTCGTGGAAAGATCCACTATTTGAATCAGCGCGGTTTGTAAAGGTGAATGAACAGGTGATTTCGGACCTTGAGGAGGGGGAAATTCTGTATGGCGTGGAAGTTCACACGGGGGTATCGGAATCGGGTCATACAGACATTTCAAAGCTAAATAAACAGAGCGAGCAGAGAGGTAGGGGGAGTGGGGGTGGGGCGGATGGACTCCGATGCATTTGTGTGTGTGTGTGTGGGGGGGGGGGTACAGAACGGGAACAATAGAGGGGGAGGGGGGAAAGGGGGGCGGACGCGAAATCGCAATGAAGAGACCTGTGGGAAAATCTGAAATGAAAAAGACTCTATTATCAATTCTAAACGGGTACGGAAATCTGCGAAGTTATTTTACATGTATCGTGTATTGGGGCGCTTGTAATGTGTTAAATAATGTTCGCTTGACTGCATGTCAATAGCAAGCTCGAGGTCGGGTTTTACCCCGGCCCAAAGATACCCAGCCACCCACCCGTCTTTGCCATAGCCCAGTTGCACTCCGGAAATACATACAGTATAGACTGAGATTTCTGCCCTAGTTTTTTTTTCTATCTTTGCCTCTCTCTATTTCGCCACAGTCCTAACACATTTGCCTAAGTCATTTTTACAACATTTTCAGAAAGCGTGAAAAAGAATTACTATCGTTGCTTTGCAAAACCTTGTGACTTGCGTGTTTCGTGTCAAAATTCAGATTTCGAAGGCTCGGTACAAAACTTCATATATCTTGGGGAAACAAAACAATATTAACCTTATTTTATCTGGCCTTCCAACCAGTATTCTTACGTCAATCCAACGTATATTTATGCAAGATTTCTGTAGGATCGGGTTCCTACATCATACCGATGTCGGCACGATGTCGTAAACAGGAAATCTACGTAGTAGGAACGATGTTATTCTTATGTGCAAACTTGACGTCGGTCCCACTCATCAGTTTTCCCTGGCATGATTGCTGGCTGGGCCTTACCTTAAAACGATCAAAAAATGACTTAGGGATTTGTGTTATGACCGGGGCAATTTTACCGGTCTGAGAATGCATGGAAGAATTAAACCGGTCAGAAGGGGTGACAAGTGCCGGTTGTCAGTCAGAGGACAGGAAATGGTCCAAAATCCGCTGCGTACACTATCAGATTGTGTTGTAGTCCCAGTGGTTGGTTGTGGGGACAGGTTGGGGCGGCGGGGGTTAGAGGGGGGACATTGGTATGTACGACCCGCTGCCGCTTTAACTTCCTGTGGGGTGGGGGGGGGAGGGTTATGTGCGTGTGTGTATTTGTGCGTATACAGTGGGCCCACAGTCTGGATAGAGAGGGGGTGAAACTAAACGCCGTTCAGTTGTGGTGTCTGTTTTCATTGCCGGATGGTGTTTTTTCGTGGTAGGGACAAGTGCTGTATTGTGGTTTTTACATTGTTTTCTGGCTAAACTCCCACCGGTTGTATTAGATCTAGTAGTGGTGGTTGTGGTGGCGGTGTTGGAATGCCACTGCGGTTGTTGTTGTTGCAGTAATGTGAGTGGAGATGTCACGTCACCTTTCTGGCTGGACTGTTGTTGTGTTTAGCTGGGGACCCTCGAGTTCTAGAATGTGTTTTAGTTTAAATGGTGGAATGGGCTTCATGTTCTTCAGCTATGCTGACGTGTGTGACACGGGAGTTGAATAATTTTGGATATAAATCTATAAGCCTTTGTATATATGAGTGGATCTGACGGAATCACGCTGTGGAAGACCATAATTATTCCAGAGAAAACCCCTCCAAAGGGGGAGAATTTTTCTACGGAAATTGAGATTTGCTTATAATGTGAAAGATTAGCCATTTTTCTGCATTGAGGTAAAGTATTTCGCTTGAAATCGTCTTAGAAATATTTTGGGGGGATTTTTTAAAGAGGTATAAAAAGTTCACCTTTAGCCCGGTTTTGTCAAATTTACCCATATAGATCTAGATCTAGACTCTAAATCGTTTTCATAGTGCTACCGGGTGATATTTGAACACTCTTCGACGGACGTGTTGAATAGGTCTGCATAGGGCAAACGGTGTTTAGTATTCTAACGGTAGCACGTAGGCCTACCTGCTGATTTCCTGGTACCATAGAGGCTTATATTGTATTCTTTGATGCTTTTGTTAGGGGACCATAGCCTGATTACAAAGCCATATAAAGAAAAGGCTTACTTGTGTTCACAGTGATCGGCTATAGATTTCTATGTAAAACTCTACGGTCACGTAGCAAAAGCTTTGACTTTCGTTATAACGAGGTTCCAATAGCCGGCCGACGTTGTGTGGCATCTATTGCTTAATTTATGTAACAACTATGTTTATAATAATTGTGTTGGTAAGACAGTCAAGAGTTGAACCAGCCGGCAACCCTGCGGAATCCGGCGTGTAGGACTGACATCAAGTTTGTACATAGTACATGTAGTGACATTGTTCCTGCATAGATCCGCTGGTGTCGTGCCGATGTCGGCTTGATGTAGAGAGCCCGCCTCTACCGTAATCATACCAAGTTTATGGAAATCCTATACAAATCTACGTTGGCTCGACGGAGGGATGCTGGCTGGGCAGTGTTCTTACGATAGCAATCAGGCCTTCTATTCTTGTTACTCTAGAACTTACTAAAATCTGACGTTTAAGGTTTACTATCAAGTTTACTCTTAGGAATGATATCGCTCCTCGGTAGATCCACTGGTTACGACATCGTGTCGACGTCAGTTTGATGTAGGGAACACACCCCTGCGGTAATTCTATCAAACTTACAAAATCCTATACAAATCCAAGTCGGACTGACGTAAGGATGCTGGGTTGATGCTTTTACGGTGTAACTATGTCGTTACGGTTTTCAAAGTGGTGGTGCTTTGTTGTGAAAGTTTGGCCTTTTCGTTTTTACTTTTAGACAACGTGCACTTTCGTTATAAGGGGTCATAATAATCGTTGTGTGCCTTCTAAATCTAGACTATAATGTCGGGATATAGAACGGAATTGGTCTGGGCTGAAGGTGACGTATACCGTAGTTTTATTTGTTTACTTCACTATTTGCCCCATCTGTTACGTGGTATCTACTAGCTTTACGTATGTAATAACATTATTTACAAAATTAATTTGTTAGTAAGACAGTCAGGGTTCCTGAAGCGGCAGGATCTTCAAGATCAGAAGTTGCCTGTAAAGATTTTCAAAAATTCCACCAATCCCATACAAAAAAATTAAAAATAATAATCCCAATATGAGGTAAGAAAAAAAACCAAAAAAAAACATTTAAAACGTACAAGTTCCCTATACATTGAATTTAAATTAAAGCAGTGTTGGAAATTAGCTCGCAGATCAGAGATCCTCTCACACGGGCAACCTCAGACTGCCCCTTAGTCCATTTGGCTTTATTCACCATTTATGTCGCAAAATAATGATATTGTGAATGGAAGGGCAAATTTGTGTTGTTGTTGTTGTTGTTTAGAAAGAAATAATAACCAATAGACGAACGTCTGAAAATTCCCAAGAGCTTTTAAAACATGCCGAGACCCCGCAGTTTCTCCCAAAGTATCTAAATATTGGGAAAATACCACGGACCAGCAACACTGTTCAAGGTACCGCGTGTATAGCCAGATTTTGTTTCCTGTTGGAAATTACTGGAAATATTATAATGTGTTTTTCTTCTTTTCTGCATAAATTATGCTATTTTTGACACATTGTGAACTCCAGTTTGGAAGTGCAACTTTCCCACACATATGAAAAGTTGGACAGGGAAGAGAGGGTTTTATTGTCCGAATCGACAGCATTTGGGGATTTCAGAGCGGATAAAATATACCTATGCACGCTACGATATGGGATGTGTGTTGTGAAAGAACTAAATCGCTTTTATTTTTCTTATAATATTATTCCATGTACTGAACCTAACAATTTCCACGGATATTAATGTTATTATACGTTCACCCCCAATCTTTGTAACTTTATCACATTCGTCCCGGATGCGGGTGATTGGTGAGCCGCTTCTGGTAGCGTCATCTTCTTCTTCTGTCTTATCTTTCCTTGTTCTATTCTGTCTATCGTCTTGTTTCTTCCTGTCATAATGTGGGCGTGGTCATGTCAACGTGCAATCTCCAAACTGACATTCAAATCGGTTGCTAGTACATGTATCTCTGTATTGTTAGTTTTTGTTTTTGTTGTTGTTGTTGTTGTTTTGTTTTTAATAAGCCAATTGAATTCTTGTGTGAGAAATAAAAAAACAAAGCTGTGGGAGTTGAATCGTTTTTAGGTCTTTATTTGAAGAGATTCCGCTGCTCTACGCATTTACACCTCACTTTTCTTGCCTTTTTTTTGTTTTGTTTTCTTCTTCCGGTTTCTGTGTGTTTTTGTGGTAGGGATTAGTTTTTTTATTCATTTTACCAGGGCAGTGGCCTTGTTAGGCCTGGTCTTCTCGACTGTCAACTGCCGAGGTATCTTTAACATGCAGACGGGTCCTTGGAGTTTTGCGTCCTTATCCGAGAAGACTAGGTGCTCGATCCTACCTGCCACAGGATCAGGGGAAGGAATTTTTTTCTCCCCAAAAAAATGTCCAACATGCTTACACCGACTGGGGATCAAACCAGGGACCTTCGGCATGAGAGGCGAGCTCCTTGCCTCTATGCCATCGTGTCCCTTTGACGGGACATGAATATATAGAGACAAGCGGGTTGTGTAAGGTTAAGAACCAGTGCAGTAATGTACGACTATGCTGGCGGCAGACTAGTTACGTCGTTGATAACACGCCCTCTGGAAGTGTTTGCAGAGACGACATTCACGACAGTTTTATAATTCTTGACCTAACCTAATGTTGTCACTTGTGGACAGTGCAGACTTACACTAACTTACCTCTCGTGTTATCTCAGTGACAGCGTACTGCAAACTCTGCACCAATGAATGAACTCTATCCGTATGAGATTGTAAACGTCATAATTACTACATTTATACAGAGCCCAGAATGGCCTTCATTTCAAACATTAATTTAGGGAGACTGACAAAATGAGACTGATTTGGTCAAACTGAGTCATTATATCTCCTATAAATCGTTCATTTTGGCCTTTGTCACGGAGATACCATATTAGAATTTCTGCTTACTATCAATAGATACTGAGTTGCAGCCCAGTAGCCCATAGCCCATTTAGATTACCTCCCCCAGCTTCCCAAAGCGAAATGTTGGCGTACGACAGACCTAAGCGAAAAAAAAAAAACTGTCTAAAAACTGTATTGACCAAATATGTTAAAAACATCATTATTGCTATATTTAAATAATTCAGACAGCATTCTGTCACCAATATCTTTTATCAGTTCACAAGATGGGGGGTAATCAGGTGATAAATATAGGCTTGTATTTATGTGGTTTTGTTATTGGGACGTTTACACAGCAACGGTGGACATCAGTGGTGTCGGAACAGTAGATAACATTGTGGTTATCAAAACCAACAATTTTGCAGTTGTGAGAGAACGCGACGAAGTGAAAATCTGATCCTTTGAGAAGGAGACCACCTTTTAGTGTTCCAAAGTTCACACAAGACTGTAGCAGCCCAGCTGTTGAAAAAAGGTATGGTTCCTCGTGAGAAATGGATCACCTGTACAGTTTAAAGGCCTCACAGTTTCACACTGGTATAAACACCTCAGCTGTGGAAAAGATCTGATCACGTACAAGCTCTCCACATTATATAATACATCTCGTTTTGACACGTACAGCGTTGAATTAGGGAATGTTTTCTGTGTGCTTCTGTCAGTTTTGATCAGGGGGCGAGGGAGGCTCCAGATAACATGAAATTTGTCGATGATTTTAGGAATGAAGGAGGAAAAGGGGATGCGAACTCGAGAGAGGGCGCAACAACTGCAGGATATCTTCAGAACAAGAGACCATCGATCCTTCCACATTCAGATCATACGTCAAATTTGTTCGATATTAGAGAAATGAAAGAATATTAAAGAAGGGGTTGAAGAAAATGAAGAAAATATCGAGGATCAAAAGGAGGAAGAAAATGATAATGCATTTATGTCTCAGATCTTTCTCAGGGCAGAAAATTAGATGACATAATTCACTTCTCAAGTATCTTTCAAGTGTCATCCAGAAATGTCGGCACGAACGGCAGCAGGGCAAGAAAAAAGGAACGGTGAAGGGCATAAAGCTGACAAGATATGATTATACCAATGAGTCAACCTTTGAAATTCCACCTGGATCTTAGAATTCCATTCCTTAAATAAGCCTTTTTGTCTGATCCTGTACTGCATGTTACAGCGTGGCCGAGAGACGCCTGGGCCATGGGGACACGTTGGAGTTGGTCCAGAGGCAAGGTGCTCGCCTGTCATACCGAAGGTTCGGGGTTCGATCCCCGGTTGGTGCAGGCATGTTGGAAATGTTTTTTTTTTTCGGGAGAAAAAATTCCTTTCCCTGGTCCTTATGGTAGGTAGGTCGAACACCTCGTCTTCTCGGATAAGGGCAAAAAACTCGGAGGCCCGTGTGTGCACGTTAAAGATACCTTGGCAGTTAGAAATCGAGAAGAGCAGGCCGAACAAGGCCGCTACCCCGGACAAAATTCTAAAAAAAAACCACTAATTCCTACCACAAAAACACGCAGAAGCAAGAACAAGGAAAATAAAAACAAGAAAAGTGAGGTGTAAATGCCAAGGACAGGAAATGTCCTAAAATAAAGTCCTGAACACACAAACACCTGAACTTGCTGAATGTAACACCAATGTTAGAATTGAGACAGGATGTACAACACCTGTATATTGGTGGCCCTGTGTCAGGCTGTAGTTTGTAGGTGGCTTGAACAGAATTTTGACACGAAAAAATGTATCCAGGAGACGTCTGTGTGCTCATTTCCTGGTAGGAATCTGAAAAACACATAAGTCAGTGGTTCTCGTGATGTAATGTCAACAACCACATTCTCCATTCTTCTGGCAACTCCCAAACACACTGAAGGAATCAGATGTGACAAGTGATTTATCTCTTTTGGGAGAGTGGATAAAACATCAACTAACTTTTGTCCCTTGAATGAATGGTAAAGAAACAAAAAAATAAATAAATAAATAAAAGATTTAAAAAAAATATGACACCTGATAATGTGAACAAGGGGATCAATTTTTCTGCGTATTTCTCTCACCTGGTTTGGCCATCTCATTTTCTACCTTAATTTATTTTGTCTTGCAGCAGTAACATTTGCTATCTGTATTTTTTAGGGCAAAATAGTCATTTTAGATTGGTTTAGCTGTTTGCTGTAGTTGTTTTCGATTTAGTTTAGCGCATATTTGCCACATTTGTTTCTCACTAGCGTGGTGAACAGCTGATTATAGCAGAGGGTCCCGACTAGATGTCTTGACTAACGCCTACGGTATGTCCGCTTACACCATTAGACATTTCGTGTGTCCCAGCAGGTGTTTGGTGGGTGCCTTTGATAGGGTATCTTTGTGTCCTAACCTTCTGTTATATGCTGTCTATCATCTTGGTTTTTCCTAGCACAAGATGGCCGTATCGTACCGACGTGCTCTCAGACTCAAACTGTCCATCTAGACCTGGGTCGTCATTTTGTGTTGTTTTCTTTACAGGGAGAATGTTTCATTCCATTCAGTCAGAGGGTTCATTATTATAATTACCTCACGAAACTGTTCTGTTGTCGAGTCCAGGTGGGTAATGCTGAGGTCGAAATCAGAGTAACTGAAGGTTAGTTAACACTGGCATCTATAGACCTGGCACTCGGCGAACTGTCGAGTTATACAGACCAGTGAACATGTTTCTTCATGCATCCCCGCCTGGCAAGTGGACATTCGGAATTCCCTCGCCCAGTTACTGAGTTAGACTAGGCGGACATTCCAGTCCGCTGTTATCTGGGTGACCATTTTTGTTCTGGACGCGTGGATTTGTATAGCTGTGATTAGAGAGCCATCCGGCTAGGTCACTGAACACTGCCAGGACAAGTTAAGGTCTGAGAGTTCATGCTTGGGTTGGTCTGCGAGTCGTTTTTGGTGTGGTTTCGTGGGTAGCTGGTTATGTCATGCTTGTTTTTGGAGTTTCTGATTGGGTCCTCCCACGTAACACAGAGCGCTGTCAACTGCTGTATTATTATACTGCTAGTACTACCGACTGACTGAGTTTTTTGTTTCACGAAAGCCCCACCATAATGCTGTTGGCCCTCTACTCTTGATTTGCGAGATTTCCTACTAGCTGTAGGTCTGTTGTTGTCGGAAATAGACGCTACCAAGAAGTAAAAGAGGAGATAGGAAAATGTGTTTTTATATATATGTGTGTGTACGACTGAGTTACATATTGGGGTCCTTAAAATAATTTACTTTGTCACCTCTGCCTTTATTTGCGAATTGGACCCTGCATTGTTCTGTGTAGTAGCTCTTCTAAGAGGGCTGTATCATCCTAAGGCCGGAACCTCACACCCATTTCCTGCCAGCAAAATGTACAGCCAAGAAATAGTGGGAGAAACTTAGTAATGATAGGGTCTTCCAGGATTTACTAAGAAAAAATAGGAAATTATGGTGTGCATTTCTTGTCTGCCAGCAGCTGACTGACGTTCCGGGCTTAGTATGATTCTACCCTTAGGTATTAGATGTCTCACAATTCGGTGCTGTCATAAATGATGTAAATACATGTAGTACATCTCATAAAAGTAAAACACGTATTCTTAGCTTTACATTGTGCACGGGATTGTACTTATCTCTAATTATAACAAGCACTCTTCCTTTCATTTTTCTCTCTTTCTATCGTATTTCTTCAAATAGAGCATTATTGTCCTTCCTGCTATTACCAGAGTTTAAAAGATGTCAAACATTGTCCCACGGCCTGACTGTTGGTTCGTCAGCAGTTGTCAAACATCTCCACGTTCGTGTTGGCGTTTGTGACAACGGTGATGGGAGACAGTGGTAAAATCCTTCGACAAAACGCCTTTTTTCCCCAAATAGTTCACAGATTTGTATATCCACGTCAGTAAAACTTCATAAGATATTAAAACATTATGCTGTACACAGAAAAAAAGTATAATTCTTTCGATAGCTTTTTCTTTGTAATAGTTCGCAAAACTAAATCGTGGTTTTCTTGTAACTGTGTGTTTTCGAGAAAGAGGCGTTTTGTCAAAGTAGGTCAGAATGAAGAGTGAGAGAAAAAGGGGGAGGGAAGAAGTTGAGTGTCATCTGTGTTGCTGGGAATTTGACATCTCGGGGAACGTGGAATTTCAAATCTCATCAGCTGCTGAAGTCAATGGTTTAAACATCACGGTGTTAGCATATCCAACCGCTGCGGCTTTGTGTGTCAACGATAATGATTGAATTATAGTTGTCTTTGATTT